>CATIWR010693962.1:0-18703 GCA_949677035.1 Omphalea diandra | reverse complement strand
ATATAAAAACTGTATTTTTTAATTTTTTTTTTTTATAATAATAAATAATTATTTAATTTTTTAATTTTTTATTTTTTAACCCCCCCCCCCCCCCCCCCCCCCCCCTTATTCATGAGCATACCTTCTTCGTGAATAATCTAGGTAGAGTAGAAATGAATATTTCTTTCCAAAAAGCATGATGACAATTAGTCCTAGTAAAAGTTTAGTAAGAAAATGTCTTTATACCACCTAATATTAGATAGTTTAGGGTAAGTAAGATTTGTTAAAATCTCGAAAGACCTAGCTTGAAAATGTTCTTGATCACCAATAAAATATTTAGTAATTGTAAAAATGGAAGCATCAATTGCATCAGGTTCATTAGTCTGAAGGATACACTATTCTTCAGGCCTAGTAATAAGCCTAGTAGCTGATAAAATCTGATTTTTATTAGTTTCATTAACATAATTGTCCCACTAACCTTTAAGTTGATCGATAAAACTAGAAATTAATAATTTAGCAATATTAAGGTCGGTTTGACCTTTAGATTTATAGGTTGAAGTAGCCATAACCAATTCATGTAAAGCATTTCAAATAAGATTTTCACTTAAATCGTCAATGTTCCAGTCATATATGGCTTCACAATCATACATTGACTGAACCATGTGAATTCATTGAAAATATACTCATGGATTATCGACAAAATAAAAAGATAAAAAATAATTTGTATTGATGTTACTGATGAAATTAAAACATAAAAAAATAAATTAAAACATAAAAAAATAATCTATATTAAAGTTATTAATGAAATTAAAAAATTAAAAATTAAAAGTTATTGATGGATTATCTACGAACTTAAAAAGATCACTAATAAATTTCTGATGTAATCTCTTCAGAGTCCTCGTCAGATTGTCGACAGGCAGTGTGTTGCCAATAAATGACTATTTTTGCTTCACTTGGTGATTAAACCTTCCATCTTTAATCTATTGGTAAATTTACTAGTGAACAAGCAAAACCATCGGTAATGTTTTACAAATAACGCCTTTCACTATTGATTTCATCGGTCAGTATTTTGTCTATATTTAACTTTACCGACAGGATTTTAGTGTACACTGATGAAATTTTCCATCGGTAATGATGCTTTTTCTTATAGTGTATGTTTTTATGGGCTAAGCATTAACCTTATCGCCCTTACAAGGAATTACCTGAGAAAGTGTCTAAACATCTTAACTACGCAAATATGTAAGTAGTGCTCAATAAAAAATCTAATATACTAAAATACAAAAGCAATAATTAAAATGGTTAACACACCAAGCTTACTTCTACCTTTACAAAGCAAAATCTACTTTACAAATTATTATTTTCTCATTTTAAATGCTAGGGTCTATTTCTAAGGTCATATTGGGTGTTCTTATATAGTTCTAGGTCTATTTGAATAATTAGAAATGTTCTTCATATAAAACTAGCCGTTTTTAGTAAAAACTGGCTAATATAGGCTTCCAACGATTGTTGGAATGTTCTTATAAGTGTTGGGATGCATAGAACTAATAGAAAAAATTGTTAAGAATTTAACATTAAAAATTTTCAATACATATTGGTGTGTTTTCATTGGCATTGATGACATTCCATGATTATTAAAGATTTCTAATGCTCATTGATGCACTTTCATAGGCATTGGTGACATTCCACAATTGTTGAAACCAACTCTACATAGACACTTCTCACGAATATGGTCATAACTTCTTCTATAAAGCTCCAAATTATAAGTTGTTTATTTTTTTTAGAAACTAGACTCAAATAGGTTTCTTTTCATATATGTCATAATATCTAATTCTATGTCAATCGATCTAAGTGCATTTTGAAATTGACCTATCTAAATGATAACTTTAATTTTAGTATGACCTCTCTTTATTAAGGTCCCTATAACTTTCTCTACATAGTTTGGATTTATGTATAGTTTAACTCTATAAAAGTAGACAACTTTAACTTTCTATGGCTCTTTTAATTCTTCCGCACATCCCTTCTAATATCATCATTTTGCATTTGATTGGCTTTCCTTTTAACAAGTATTGGGATTTTAGGATGGTTGTTGACCAACTTCACAAGGCTTTCTCAACCATTCTTTTTCTATCATTCAACCTTGGAAAAATAATAAGTTATAACAAAATATAAACACTTAAATATAAATGTTAGAACTTCTCAAAGGTTTATTATCATTCAAAATACATCACTTAATCATGTGACTAAGGCAAATGCATTATCAACCTTGGGTGGCATCACATGCTCAACAACTTGGACATTGGTGAAATCATCATATATTAATCCAACTTAAATCAAATTTAAAGAATCAAAACATAAAGATAATGCATTTTAAGTAGATAGATGCATGTAATCAAGAACACAATTCGATGGAAGAAGGAGTTTAGAATTGATGAGCTTATTAATAAAGATTTTGATGATGATTTTGAGAAAGTTGTGTTTATACACAATCATGACAAGTATCTCCCTTGCTCTTGCTTTTTCACTATTTTCCTTTTCTTATTATTCATCTTAAATTTATTGTGGATTTTTATTAATTGTATAATTGCTCCTGTTTAATAATCCTTCACTTGGCAATTTTTTCTTTAAGAACTATGTTTTTCGTTCCTTCATTGTTTGTAGTTAACTACAACTGTTGTTACTTTTAATACTGTTGATTTTCTATTCTTGTTAATACTATTGGTGCCGATTGCATTGGAAAATCTTGTTTGAAAACTTGGTGCTTGAAATTATTGTGTTTTGAAAATTTTAGATTTTTCTTAGATTTAAGATTCTTGTTATATGAATTATGCACCTAATTTATATGAAGTTTGATCTCTCTTATTGTATGAATACGTAGAGAGATTTTTACATGAAGTTTATCTTCAATAGTCGATTTGATAGATTTTGAAGTCTATTAAAATTGTATAATATATGTTTTCTTATTATATAAATTTTATTTTCAAGAATTGATTTAAGAGTTATATGGAATTTATTTTCAACAATCAATCTAAGAGCTATATGGAATATGTTAAATAAGTTTATTTTCAAGTTTCATTTAATTTTATTGTTTAATTGAGTGATTTATATATATATATATATATATTTAATTTTTTTATTTTATGTTAATTGTTCCATTAGACTAATTGAGCAAGGTCGAGGGTTAAATTGAATGAAATAGTTAATTTAGATTTATGTGGTCCTTTTTAAAATGTTTAAGAGCCAATATATATGTTTTTAGAAATATAAAATTTGATTTAGGATTGTTAATTTTTAATATGATTTAGTTAAATGACATGATGGGACATGTAATTAAATGAGTTTGAGTTTGACACAAATATATTTAGACCATAAACAAGAAATAATAAAAAATATGTTTAAACAGGTTAACTCGTCTAACTCACATAGATATGATTAAACATAATTATAAAAAATCGACATCTCCAAAGTCTTTGAATAATCACCTATTGTTTTAGTACTCATATAATAGAATATTAGTAATGAGCAGACAAGATCATAAAGTTATGAGAAAGAATTAGAGATATATGTAAGAACCTTAGGCATAAGGAATTTTTAGAAAGTTGTAGTTTATTAAACAAGCGGCAGTGTCTGGTAAGGGTTCTCTATCTTTCAAATACAAACTAGTCTCTTTACATAGGGAGAGTTCACACATCCACACTTACAATAGATAAGATTGAATCTCATTATGACTGGAAAGACAAAAACAAACTAAAGTAAAGTCGACACACTAACTTTACTTTTTACACACTTATTTTTCACATGTTTGGACAGTTGTTAATTACTTAATAATGGGCTCATGTGATGGTGACATATTCATGTAGTGATATTTTGAGTCATCATTATTGATGGAGTTTCTGTCAGTGGGGTCCTGCTTTTTATGTCTTATGCAATAATCATATGGATCTTAGGAATCTAGCTCAGGAATATAATCTTTAGCAAATATGTCACTTTGGAGACATTATGGAATGGGTGTCTTAATCCACATCCTTTTGTTTTCCATTAGATCTTTGTAGTATCCAGATAGAAGAAAATCCTAAGGACATCTTCTAATAATAAAGGCTATATTTCCTTTGGAATAACTTTATTCTACTGGCACATGCATCTTTGGAATTTTCAAAATTATCCATGGTGGTTAAAAGCATCACAAAGTGAAAACTAGTTTTCTCCATAGACATGAAAAACTGCCATAGGTTTAGTTCCTGTGGTCTTAACAAAATAAGGTGATGAAATGTCAAAATGACCATTTTGTTCAAAGTTGTTTGTGGTTCACAACTTTTAAACCTTGCATTACAAAATGAAATCCATCAATTTAGGGTTGGAACCATTCTAGGAAAGTCACCATGTAAGAATTGGTTCTTTGTTGTCGTTTTATCTCTCTCTGTCAGGTAAGATCAAAAGTGATAAGGTCTAATTTTTGAAGCTATGGTGTACATATGACAGAAATACCATAAGGATGAGAGAAATTCTTTTGGCTATTTTCATGATCTATCATTTCCCATAGAGAAATCTAAAAAAATGTAGATCTTAAGAAAAGGGTATTATGTGTGGAAGCTAAGAATATTTAGGAAAATTAGGCCAAACTATTTTATGAGCAAGGATTGATACGAAAGGATTTATTGCTTTGAGAACTCTGTGAGTGGGTGTATATAGTAGGAAAATGAACTTTAGATGTTTTTAGGTACGATCAAGAGGTTGATGAGGAGGATGTTGATAAGCTCATAAAGAGAAAAGGGATAGTTTTGTTAGGCCGGATAAGGGAAATGGTCTGAGGTCTAGATAAAAAATATGGTATCATATTTTTATCCCCTTTTATATGCTCAACATCAAAAGTATATTTGTCGAACCATTCATTCCATTTAAGCAATTATGGATGTGGTAGATTTTTTCCCTTGAACTCAAGCATCTTTGGAAAAGATGAATAGTCCATTAGGATAGTGAAATGATGAATGATGAGGTGAAATTCATACTTTTTATCCCATTCTTTACAATTAGGATTTCCTTTCAAGTGGAATGATAATGGAGCTTAGAATCTTTGAATTTTCCACTGGCAAAAGCACAAATTCTCTTTCATTTGTCCTTTTCTTCTAAAAGAATAGCACCTAGTAACAATCATGAGCATTTGTTTATAAAATCCTTTTTCTTAGGGAAGGAATCTAGAAAGGTGACAAAATTTGCATCTCTTCTTTAAGGACTTTATAGTTATTGTATGAGCATCTGTCCATAGTGGAGGATCTTTCTTTAACATCTACCGTAGTGGATTTGCTTTTCTTGTGAAGTGGGGAACAAAGTCTTTGAGATAATTGGCAATTCCAAGGAACTATTGGATTTGCTTGTGAGATCTTTATTTGGGAACTTTAATAATTCTACTCTAATGTGAGGTCTAAGCTTGTATTGTCTATTTTTGAAAATCATTCAAAGAAATTCAATCTCTTCTTGAGCTATGATCATCTTAGTGGATGATAACATGACACTATACTTTTTTGTAAGATCAATGAACTGTGAAAGAAGTTATTGATAAGATAATCGATCTACTGAAGAAGTAAAATATCATCAATGTAAACCAAGGCACTGTGAAGGATTAGTTCATAGATCTTGATCATTGCTTTTGGAACAATAATAGGGCAACTTTGAGTCCAAATGGCATAACATTCCATTGATAATGCCTCTAAGGGATCTTAAAAGCTATCTTAAGATGATCTTTTAGCTTGATTCTAACTTGCCAAAATTATACTTTAAGATCAAACTTTGAAAAATATTTAGCCTGTGACAAATGAATAAACAAAGAAGAAATTTTTTATAAAGGAAATTTATCATCCTTTGAAAAATTATTTAAAGGTTGATAATCAATGACTAATCTTTTTTTTTCCTCTAAATTGCTCAGATCTTTTATTGACATAAAAGGATTGACAAGCCTCATTTGACTTAGTAGGTTCGATAACATTTTGGGCTAAAAGCTAGGAACATTCTTGATAGGCTAAAGCTAGGTCATATAGGCTCATTTTAAGATAGGTTGCTTTAGTTGGGTTGATGTCTTCATTTTGTTTAAAGGGTAAGAAGATGAAATAGTCTAGGTTGGTCTATAATGGGTTGAAGTGCTTGGATAGAAACTCTATGTGATTACTACCACAACAATGGGCTTGTATGGCTTGTTGGATGGCCTTAAATGTTAAAGGTTTTTGGATTGATAGTGTTTGGGCCATGAATAGAGAACTAATTACGCTATTGGGCTAGAAATAGTTTTTGAACTTGAGGCCTGTTGGAAGAACTCTAAGCTCAGTGAATTTCTAATACAGATCAAATTTAATAACTAGATCCTTATTAGGAAGCATCGAACTAAAAAGCTTTATATGTATCTAACAATAAAGGAAAAACTTGATGGTTATGGGAGAGGCTATGATCAAGCTTGTATAAAAAATTTCTCCATTAGCTAACTTGGAGTACTTTTTGTGAGGCTTCCAGTATTTGGCTAGTAAAACTTTAGGATACATCATGGAAAAATGAGCACCAATATCTATAAATGCAATAACTTTGACTAGCTTAGTATACTTTTCTGGATAAACATGAATAAAAGCCAAGGGAATAGGATGTCCTATTTCAATCTCCATTTATTTTGCAAGGTCCATAGATAAGAGGGAAGAGGGATTATAACATTTGAGAGTGGAAGTGGAGTCACATAATCAATCAAATGAAAATGTTCTTCATAATCTTCTTGGTCAAATTCATCATCTGAAAAAGAATTCTAAATTGTAAAAACTATTTTTGGTGAAGCTTCATCATTAATAAAATAAAAGTGACTTTACCTCTGCATCATCAAGATCTACTACTACAGAGATTTGTATCTACTAAATCATCTTTGTTGCATGTTTAGGCTTGTTTAGACAGTTTTTTGCATAATGACTTTTTTTCCTGCACAGATAACATCTATCTAACTTTTTCTTTCCCTTGTACTTCTTTTTTCTAAAAAAATCATCATTTATTCTTAGATGACTTCTTGTAGCCTTTTCCCAAAGTCTTGAAGTAGCATTTCTTCCTCTTTGAAGGACAATAACAATTTTTTAAATCACTAGTGCATTTAATAAAAAGGTTTAGTCCTTTATATGAAACTTTTAGGGAAAGATCTTTTTGTCTATTCAGAATCTGAACAATGAGCTTCTTGTGCTCACACAATATTTATGACGCATATAACATTATCTGATAAAGTTCTCTAAGAGATAACTCATTTACCAATTTCCCTTTTTGCTGAATTATACTTTGTATAGAAGTCGCCAAGGTTTCAAGAAAAGAAGTGATAAAAGCTTGCTTTAAATTTAGATTGGCCCATCCAGCAAGTTGATAAAAATTTTTGGACATTTGCTGGAAATGAAGATCCAAATCATGTTTTAGTAAAGAACAACACTTCATACTGAAGTATTTCTTGCGAGTTATTTTTGTGTGCTCTTGAACTTTTCCTAGAAATTCATGATAAATGTAAGCCAAGAACTACACTATACAAACTCAAGCTCAAAATACTCATCCATCACCATATACCAATCTTGAAGCTTGCTTATAAGCCTTGTCACAATATAGGGCTTATTTTCTAGGGTTGATTTTTCCATTTCTTCTGGTGAATGATCAATAGTGTAAGAAGGATTATTTGTTGATCTTTCTTTTAGAGGTGGATAAACCATAAACTGAGCTAGTAACTCTAGGATTTCTTCTCCATCATCTTTGCCAAATGAATTAAACTCTTTTAAAGATTCAAAAACTAAAGATTTTGATAAATCATTCTATTGAGAATAAGATTTGACCATTGAAAAGGATGGTATTGAGGTTATGGCTTTGTCAAGCTATTAGGTAATAGGATTTTTCATCATGGCCTTTGGAGGGTCTTGTTTTTTGGTTGATGGTTTTTCAATAGATTATGTGGATGAAGATATTTACATGGAGGAGTCTTTTGGTTTAGAAAAGGATTTAAAATTTATGGGAAATTTTCCTAACTTTAATTTCTTGTGCAAAAGGTAGGTAGAAAGTTTCAATTACTATGATTCTTTAGTAGTAGGTGTGTAAAAAGGTGTGGGTGTAGGTTAATATGGTTTATAGGTTGAAGAAGGTATATCAAAAGGATCAAAAGGTATAGATTACAATGAGAGTGGTTCCATTTTCATATCATTCTCTATTCAAGAAAGTTGGTCTTTCATCCTTTGAATTTCAACAGCTTTTCTACTGAAGTCAACAAAGTAAACCTTTCACTCAATCATCCTCATTAGCTTTTGGTGTCTTTCTTCAATCTTAGATTGAAGTCTTAGCATAAGAGATTGTATGTCACTCTAATGTCTTAACAGTCTAGTATATATTTGATGCACCTAAATGGAAACTTATTCAATTTTAATTTCTATTTTTTTTAGTAAACGATTAAGGTATGTGCTTTCTTTGATTGCCAATTGAGCACTGCTTCTATAGGTGTGATATGAATAGGCTATCATTTAGAATATACTCTAGTAGGATTTTTTATGGTTGTCATACTCGTTACTTGGGTTATTGGGTTTGTTTTGGTTTATGAGTGGTAGAAATTCTTCTTCATAAGTTGTAAAGAAAGGTAGAGGTATGTTTGGTGGTGAGGATGGAGTATGTGGACTAGGTCCATATTATAAAAGAAAATCATACTTCCCTGAAGATTCTTCAAGGAGTCTTACAAAAGGATCGCCATTTTCATATCTTTTCCTAAGATTTGCCTTAGAACAGTATCCTTTCTTTTTTCTAGCTTTTTGTTAGACTAGATTGGTTAAACCTATGTCATAAGCCTCTTTTGATCTTGACAATGGAGATTGATAAGTTCTAATGCTTTGATTAAGTGTTATTTTGTAGTATATAAGTTGTTTTATTATTAAAAGTTGGATGAAAGTTAAAATCTCTATCTTTAAGAAGAACATCCAAATTCACAGTCAGTATCTCCTAAATCGCGATCACAACCTTGGTTTAAGGATGGATTAAGGTAGGTCATAAAAATTCACAGGCGAATTCACAGCTGTAAATTAGCCAAAGGGAGTTTGCTTGATTCACAGAGGAAGTTGTGATCGCAAATTTCATAGTAACAAAAGAGGGAACCAAAGCCACAGCCGCAACACGCCAAGTATCCAAGGCAATTGTTGAAAAATCAAAAATCGCTAAAGCAAAGATTTGGTCACGACCGCTACTCAAGAAGGTGTTGTCCCCTTACCAAACATAAGAATTCATAGTCTGAGTCACGCCCAAGAGAAAGTTCAATCGCGACCGCAACTTTTGAGTAGTTGGTTAAGCACAACAACTATATTTCTTGGACAACTAATGGGTGAAGGACACATGGACTAGCCAGTAGACACAGAACGAGGTTCTCTGTGCTGATTTTTGGCTCCTTAATGCAAATTGGAAATTCGCGACCACTAAATGACAATAGTGACCGTGACTTTCACCTGACAAGAATTTAATGCAAAATCTGCCTAGCATAACTTAGAGATTTTGGGATAGTTTTTGAGTAATGTCTCTTTGGTGCATATGAGCTATAAATACTCCACCAAACTGATGTAAAATGTAAGAGAATTCCATTAATTGTAACCAAACTCTTATCAATTTGCTACTCATTCTTCTTACTCTTCTTTATGTGTTATTGATTATTTGGTGTGAGCAATAAATACCTTTGTAAGTAGGTTGAGAGTTAGCCTAACATCTAAAACTCTTGTAAGAGGTTAAAGTGTGAGCCTATCTAAAACACTTGTGAGAGGTTTTTGTGTAAGCCGAAAGACACAAATTGTAAGGGTTTTATGTGAGCCATAAAACACAAGTTGTATAAGTTAGGTTTGAGCTTAAAAACACCAATTTAGTTGAGTGAAATACCCAATGTGAAGAATTAGAGAGTGGACATAGGGTTTGTCAACACCCGAACAATCATAAACTTCTTGTGTTGATTTTTCTCTTCTCCTTCTTAACTTCCTAAACACCTTAACCTTCTTTTTAATTTTTAATCAGCCACCAATTCAAACCCCCTTTTTAGTGCACTAGGCCAACACTCTCTTTGGTTTATCATTTTCATCTAGATCATAGTAACAATCATCACAATAATAGGTATCAAAGTAATAATGTTCATTTCTTTTAAAAGCATAAATTAGCATTCCATCTGTCCTGAAATAAACTATAGGAACATCTTCCTCTAACTCATAAGGAGTTATTATGAACTACGTAGAAATGACTAAGGGCGTAGCAAAGGAAAGAGAAGAAGACTTCTCAAACCTAGTTTCTACAGTACCATTAAGTTTTCTTAGGAAGAATGGTTTTATTGATTGTACCAACTAAGTGTTTTCATAAAACTTTTCGTAACTCATGACCCTTTTTTTTGGCATAGTTAAAAGGAGTTCTTTCCTAGAAACTTGTTTAGAAACATGAATGCATACTGGAGCATTTTAGTTATCTGTAACAATAAGAAAAGGCATCATTTGAATTTGGAAGAGATAGATCTAGCGCAAGATTTTGGATCTCGTAGATCATCTGATAATGAAGAGTAGCTGCTATTACAAAGACTACTTAAGGGGCTCTAATTATTTGAATGTGTACCTTTAATGTAGAAAGTTCATGAGGATCATTCATTGCTAGATTAAAATTAGGGTAGAAGGTGAACATCATCGATCCAACATTTAGAGAAGTTTCTATAGTTTCAATAATCGCATGTTAATATTCCTAGTATCTTGAATTTAAAAGAGCAATTCTAGCAAAAACTAATAAACCTTCTCTGCCATGGTAAGAAAGAGCCATTCTGATAGCCCAAAATGGATGTGTATATCCTTAAGATATCCATTGATGCAAGAATTCTAGAGGGATCTCCAGACAGATAAATTGTTCTTCTCTTAATGCTTGTATGGTACACTGATCAAAACTTGAGGATTGAACATACTCTTTTATCGGTTTGCCAGGTGTTTTGATCAAGGTTTTGATAGAAACAAGTCTATGATCCTTTTTGTTTAGAAAAGACATTATAGAGATTTAAAAATGAGACATTTGTACCTTGAATCTTTTAGGAATCAGGAATATACCTTAGCTTATACATGTAGTCTATTTTACTAGAAGAAGATCTTTTGAAAGTAGGAGAAGGTGGTAAGGTAATGGTTAAAGGAATAGAATTGAGAAGAAGTTGAAGGTTCAATTGGTGTCTCCATGGTATGTGAGATGACCTTTAGTTCTACATCAATCTACTAATCTCTCTTCATGACAATGAACAGTTCATTTAGCTTTGATACCAATGACACATGACATGAATACATATATGACTAGTGCTAAATAAACGGACATCTCCGAGGTCCTTGACTAAGCACCTGTACAATACAAATATATACATTTAAACACGATTTAAGTAAATGTGTTTATATGTAAGAAAATATCTTTAAATTAAAACTCATATTTGCTTAGATTTTAAATCTTTATTCTCTATTTTCTTAATGCATAAATATTTTTGTTATTAAACATTAAATATTTTTTCAAGTTGAATATATAGTTTTATGTCGTGACGTGTTAATATATATTATGACATAATTAATTAAACGGGATAAATGAACAGTATCATATAGATTGTTGCACAAATAGTGTTAAATTAAAACGAAAGTATATATATATATTGACTTAGATTATGTGATTCGAATTACCACCCTAATTTGATAGTTTCAGTTTTTGTGAAAACGGAATATGCTATCCACGTGCCAAATCGATGTCTGTCCTCCCTAACAAACGCCAAAGTACCGTAAAACCCAGAAACGACACAGCAAAGTCCATCCGATCAACGGTTCCAGATCCGTCAACCGCTTAACAATAAATTAACGTCATCAGGCCCCTTCCTTTCCTCTTCTATAAACAGCCGCTTCTCGATTAATTTTTGCTCTTTCTCCTACACATGAAACTTAAAACAAAAACAGAGAAATAAAAGGAAAAAGCAAAATCTAATCGGAATTTATTTATTATCATTAATTAAACTAATAATAGTAAAATGGGGGACGCGTACTGTTCGGACTGCAAGCGGCAAACGGAGGTAGTGTTCGACCACTCGGCGGGGGACACGGTGTGTTCGGAGTGCGGATTAGTGCTGGAATCGCACTCGATTGACGAAACGTCGGAGTGGAGAACGTTCGCCAACGAATCAGGCGATAACGATCCCGTCCGTGTGGGTGGCCCAACAAATCCTCTCTTAGCTGACGGCGGTCTCTCCACCGTCATAGCCAAGCCTAACGGCGCTTCTGGAGAGTTCCTTTCATCTTCCTTGGGCCGATGGCAGAACCGAGGCTCTAACCCCGATCGCGGATTGATACTGGCGTTCAAAACTATCGCTACGATGTCGGATAGGTATATTTTTAATCTTTCGATCATGATTTTATTGTTAATGAATATATGGAATGCTAAGATTTTGGATCTTGAGTTTCCTTGTAATGCATTAATGGAAAAAGGTGATGTATTTGTTTGTTTTTAGAGAAAAGAAAAATGAAATTTATGCTATTGGTAGAGTGGCTGAATTATTTTGAGAAACGGTTGCTGAAGTGAGGAAATTTTGTTTCAGGTTGGGGCTTGTTGCTACTATAAAGGTATGTTACTTAATAATTCAATATTTATATTGTTAGTGGTATTTGGGAATCAATTGTGTACTTGTGTGTGAAAACATGTTTTCTTGTTATTTATGGAGAATAAGTTATTGAGGCTGGTGTTTGGTACAATGGTAAATATGTTTAAACTGCAAGAAATGCAAGAGGAAGGCTGTATATGTCTGATTCTAGAGTCAGCTGGAAATATGGAACGCCTCTAGCATTAGGATACCTTTTCTCATTAGAATGAAATTTGACAAAATCTAAGAACCCTAGATACAATTTAGCTGCTTTCTAGCTTAACGTTGAAAATTTCCATTGAGTTTTAATCTTTTAATCCTGTTTTACCTTATTAATTAAGTTCCAATTATTAGTGGAGTGGACTGTGATAGTGCTAATTTAATGTAAATTTGCTCCCATACCACAGTTCATTATTCTTTGTGGATAAGTTGATATATACAGCATACCAAAACCACAAATGGTTGAGTATAGTTGAAAATCTTGAGCTTGTAGATTCCTTGAAATGGGCTTCAAGCATTTAAGAGAATATGGAAAGAACTTAGTTTACATCTTAAAACAAAAAGGGACTTCTCATATTGGTTCAATGAAAATTGGTTTGGAGGGAAAAAAAGTTGATAATTGCTCATTGAAATTTGAATCAACATTAGTCCTTAGACAGTGATACAAATGAGGGTGATTTAAATCTTTACCCTCTCAAGCTTTAATTCGAATATCAAAATAAGATAAATCCTTAAATCTCAATTAAATCTGTAGAAAATTTATTTCTGGCAACCTAAATTATAAAGATTTAATTGGTGTTAATTTCAATTTTAAATTAACTAAGTAATTTAAGATTTAGATTAAATAAGTTTGCGAAATTATTAAACACTCACTCAACATTCTTTCCGAGTCTTATAAAAAATTTAAGAAGAGAATTTAATTTCACAAGCAAATTTACTAAACAAAAATATTGTTCATTGAATCCCTTCTCCGAATATGAGAGGCTATTTATAATCTTTACAAAGTTTCAAGAAAACCTTAAAAAAACACTTTTTCTTTTGGCCTTACATGCCTTTGCCGAATATAGCTTCCTAATTTCTTAAGGAAGAAATAATCATAAATTAAATAGGAAAACTAAAAGAAATATCAAAATATTCTCCTAACTATAAAGAAAGTTCCTTACATAAGTAAATAACACAAATTCCTAAATAGAAAAGGAGAATTTGGCTTAATGAAGAAATCCTAAAAAGAATAGGAAAATCTTGCCAAGTATAATCTTGTAAGATCCTTAACTTTTTGAGCAATCTTCCATGCTCGCACGAATTGGGCCTCCAAATGGATGTCTTGGCCAAATGCTAAAGGTCATGGGCCTTTTCATATGTTGAGTTCCATTGGATCAAAAAGTACTCTCTTTAAAAAGTCCAAGCTTCCACCTCAATGTAATTGAACCTCATGCATCCTTTGCTCTTCTTGGGCTAGTCCAATTGTTATTCTTTGTTGCATGAATGCTACAATTGCATCGTTGAACTTTTTAAGTCTTTCCCTTGTAATTGGGTTTTAAAGTTGAAGTGGATATTTGGGTTTGTCTTGGATATTTGCATCATTCATTACTCCCTCAAGAGGATTCATTCCCTAATTAATACCTTCGGGATAAAACATCGACCACAATATTTTCCTTACCTTGTTTGTACCTTATGACATGTCTTTTGTTGAATTTTTGTTGTCCCTTTAGGTACTTTAAACTTTCATAGTCTGTATGGATAACAAACTCTTTCGGCCTAAAGTAGTGTTGCTATGTTTGTAATGCTCTCACCAAAACGTACAGTTCCTTGTCATAAGTTGGGTAGTTCAAAGATGTGCAATTAAACTTTTCACTAAAGTAGGCAATAGGTTTTCCTTCTTTCATGAGCACGACTCTAACTCCTATACTTGAGACATAACATTCAATTTCAAAGGTATTAGCAAAATTAGGCAAAGACAGTAAAAGTGCACTAGTTAATTCATATTTAAGTAAAGAAAAAACATTTTTTTGTGCATCCCCATTGGAAGCGAACATTCTTCTTTATCACTCCGGTTAGTGAGCGGCATGATACTAAAATCCTTGACAAATCGCCTATAAAAGCTTGCCAAACCATGGAAAGAATGCACATCCCCAACATTTTTTAGTGTAGGCCACTCCTTGATAGTTTTGTTTTTTTCGTCTATCTCGATCATTTGCTCACTGACCATAAAACCTAGGAACACTACTTTGTTTGTACAAAAAGAACACTTCTTAAGGTTAGCAAATAACTTTTTTTTGCTCAAAACATCAAAAACTAACTTAACATACTTTACATGATCTTCCAAAGATTTAGAATATACAAGAATGTAATCAAAGTACACAACCACAGATTTGCCAAGAACAGCTCGCAAAACATAGTTCATTAATCTCATGAAAGTACTAGGTGCATTCGTCAAACCAAAAAGCATAACCAACCACTCATATAAATCATATTTTGTTTTGAAAGCGGTTTTCCACTCATCTGTCTCTCTCATCCTAATTTGCTGATACATACTCTTAAGATCAATTTTGGAAAATATTTTAGCATCATGCAATTCATTAAACATATCATTAAGCTTACAATCAACATTTATAGTTATCTTATTTATAGCTTTACAATCAACACGTTTTCCAAGTTTTATCCTTTTAGGCACAAATAAAATATGAACAACACAATGAATCATACTATCCCTTATCAAATCTTTTTTCATTAGCTCATCAATTTGCCTTTGAAGTTTCTTTGTCTCCTTAGGATTACTCCTATAAGCTGGTCTATTCAGAATTTGAGAGCTCATAATGAAGTTGATTTTATGTTCTATCCCTTTTAAAGGTGGTAGACATTTCTTTGAGAAATAAATCATTATAATCTTGTAAAGGAGAAACAAACACACTAGGCAAAGAAACAATTAAGTCGTTAGTAAAAATTTCTTTGTACAACATCAAGATCACGAGTGTTTGAACTAAATAAGCTTTCCTCACTTCACTTTCTTCTACATAAAAGATTTTTTTTCACACCCTCTCTTATGCCCTTCTCTTCTTTTTTGGCCATCCACTCTTTGCTCTCCTTTTACCACTCTACTCTCGCGCCTCTTTTTGGTTTTTTCACTATCCTTTTGTTGTGCCTAATTTTCTTTTTCTTGTTAATGCACACTTTCTGTCTCTCTTAAAACTTTTTGATTTTCATAGATTTGAGTAGGAGATAAAGAAGATAGTACAATGTGTTTGCTCTCAAAATCAAACTCATATACATTAATAAGCCCATCATGTTTTGCCTTCCCATCCAATTGCTATGGATGCTCCAAAAGCATGCGACTGGCTTGCATAATTGTAATATCACACAAAACCTCATCTTTATATTTGCCCACTGTAAATGCAATCCTAACTTGATTGGTTAGCTTAGTTTGTCCACTTTCATTTAACCATTGCAAGTGGTAAGATTTATGATGTTTCAAAGTTGACAATCCAATCTTTTCAACAAAATAAGTGCTAGCCGCATTAGTGCAACTACCATGATTAATTATAAGAAGACACAAGTTGCCATTAATTCTATAACTAGCATGAAAAATATTTTATGTTTGCGTTTGATCATTTTTAATATGGGCATTTAAAGAACGTCTAGTCATAAAAATTTCTTTATTTTTTACCTCATTGGGGTCCTCAAAATCGTCCATATCACTAGCATCTTTTAATGGAGGCATCTCAGGGTCGGTTTCTACTCCAACATCTTTATCCTCACTTGTAATTTCGTCATCTCTAAGCATTGTGGTCTTTTTGTTGGGGCATTTAGGGGCCATGTGTCTTCTCCCTCGGCACTTGAAACACTTTATAGAGCTTGCCTTGTTGGGTGTTGTTGATTCGGCCTTGGTTGGATAGTTAGTCTTCCCTCCTTTTTTCTTGGGTAGTTTGTCTTTAGATCTACTAATCGACTTATCACCAATTTTAAACTTGTTAGCACTAAAAGAAGAAGAAAAATTGGTCTTAGAAAACTTACCCCTTCGTTGTTTTTCCATCTTGAGGGCTAATTGTACAAAATCGTTGGAGTACATCTCCACTTGATTTGCAATGTCTTTGTTAAGCCCACCGAGAAATCTTGTCATTGCTTACTCCATGGACTCCTCAATCTTGATCCTAATCATAGTCACCTCAAGCTCTTGATTGTATTCTTCCATACGTTTGTCACTATATACAAGCCTTTGCAATTTGTTTGGCAAATCTATATAGTAATGGTTAGGTACAAGTCTCTTTCTCATAACCCTTTCAATCTCTTTAAAATTACAAATAGGGTTATTCTCATATATTTTTCTAGAATACAAAATTTGATCCCACTATACAAGAGCATAATCTACAAACTCAACAACAACAAGCTTAACTTTCTTTTCTTCATTATAATGATGGCAATCAGATACAAAATCTACTTTCTTTTCCCTTGATAGGTATACATCGGGATCGCTCTTGCCGTTGAAGGTATGAATCTTCATCTTGATATCACTAAGATTGTTATCTTGCTTGCTAGATTTTTGAGAAAATTCCTCCATGTAATTACTATCCTCCTCATCATGCATGATTCTCCCACATCTTGGTTGCCTTTGATTGGTGCAGATTGTGTTGGAATCGGAAGCATTGGTTTGTTGGCTAGCTTCGATCTTCTCCACCTTATCCATTAATTGCCCCATCTTTGCATGCATGTCCCTTTCCACCTTATCCATTAATTGCCCCATCTTTGCATGCATGTCCCTTTCCACCTTTTGTATGGAATCAGTCAAGCTTTTAATGAACAGCTTCAATTCGAGATCTCTTTGAACTTCCTTTAAATCTACCATGGTTAGTAAATAACAATAGACATCCTCACAAGAACACTCGTTCACGTGTTTACATTCAATTGATGTCACTCACATTTATGTTTAACTCAAACTGACTTTTACCATTTTATGAGCTCATCACTCTGTTTTTTTCTCTCAAGATTTTTTTCTTTTAGTTATTGGAGGACTTAGTTACTTTATGCAAAGTGAAGCTTAAACTGAACACAAGCAAGCAAAACAAGTTCTTAAAACACTTAGAAAATAAAAAAATTGAAAAGAATACAATTGGTTGCAAGAAACAAATTTCTAAAGATCTAATCACAATCTAAGAATTTAGAAGGAATTTTAAAGTGCAAATTGGTATTTTAAACTCAAAAATGTGGTAAGAAGTATGCTAAGACCGAATGGAAAATGAAATTTCAAAATTGACTATAAAACAATAGTTTTGCAATTCTTATCTTTTTTTACTTATTTTTTTTTTCTTTTGATTTTTTGAAACTAAATTAAACTTAGAATTGTAAGAAACACGAAGATCAATTCAAGAACACAAGAATAAACAAGAAAGCTGAATTTAACACTTGTAGGGGTATTTTAGTAATTTTGTCCTCTTAAATTTTGAAATATGGTTCTGCCCTAGATACCAAGAAACCAAAAAGATAATTAGTAACAAGAAACAATTTAGAAGGAAAAAAGAATGAAGAATTGCAAAAAAAAATTTAGAATCAAGTTTTTCTTAAATTAAGAAAATTTTGGCAATTTTCAAATTGACTTAATTACCAAAAAAAATTTTGAGCTTTAATGTGCTTTCCAGATCTATCCCATACTTTATTTTTTAATAAAAAATGCCTAAACTTTAATTTTTTTCAATCCATCATCAAATCAATATTTGATTATTAAAAAAAAAAAAAATCATTTTGATCATTGAACTTTTTTAAAAAGTTTGGTTACACTCAAAAAAGAGAAAATATCTAAAATTATATAAAATCTTGTTTAACTAAAAATTTAACCAAATTGAATTTAACATATTTATTCTAAGTAATTGAAATATAGTTTATTTAGATAAATAATTTATTATAAAATTTTATTATAAAATATCATTAATTCATGATTCAAATTGAAAACTTATATTATCATATTTTTTTAAAATAATATATATATATATATATATATATATATATATATATATATATATATATATATATATATATATATATTAATAAATATAAATATAGATTATTTAAATAAAAAATTTATTATAAAATTTTATTATATAAAATAAA
>CATIWR010693790.1:0-34278 GCA_949677035.1 Omphalea diandra | reverse complement strand
ATTCCTTGTCATTGGAGTAATCCCTTCTGTATTTTTTCATACACGTCTGGCTTTCAGGATTCTTTGTGTCTAAATATATTTATGGGCCTGCATTGGGTGATTATTTGAAGGTTATTCTTTCTGACGCAAATGTCCCTGGTGAGGGAGAGCACAAAATCATGTCTTACATAAAATTACAACGTAATCTTCCTGGTTTTAATCCAAACACACGGCATTGTTTATATGGTCTGGTGAGTTTTTTTTTTTTTTTTGGAATAATTGTTTTGGAATTTACCTTTTGCTTATGATTTTATCTTTATTTACTTGTTTATTCCTATTTTAAAATTTTGATTTTTTCATAATCAGGATGCAGATTTGATTATGCTCTCTTTAGCAACACATGAAATTCACTTTTCTATATTGCGGGAGGTCGGTGGCTCATGTCCATATAAATATTCTTTATGGTTCCAACTCACTTGTTCCTCAAGTTGATCTTAAAAGTTTTGGTTTCCTGACTACACAGATGGTCACATTTCCTGGGCAACAGGAGAAATGTTTTAACTGTGGTCAAGTTGGCCATCTTGCAGCTGATTGTCGAGGTAAGCCAGGAGATAATTCTCTAGATTGGAACGTGGCAGACGATACCCCAATTCACAAGAAGAAATATCAGGTTTGAGAACAGATGCCTAAGTTTCAATTCTCCATCTTTCACTTTGTTCTAATATGCTTAAACTGAATCATTGTGGGCAGTTCCTCAACATCTGGGTGTTGCGAGAATATTTGCAATATGAGTTGGATATACCGAACCCTCCATTTGCAGTCAACTTTGAGCATATAATCGATGATTTTGTGTTTATGTGCTTCTTTGTGGGGAATGACTTTCTTCCACACATGCCAACATTGGAAATCAGGGAGGTACAGTAGCAATCAAAGTTTTTACTGTATAACTTTAATGATTTTTGGCTTCTAAGTTCTAACCTCATTTTTTATAGTACAATAGTGTTGCTTATCTATGATTCTTATAGCCTCTGTTTCATCATGTTCTTTCTATATACTACCTTTCCTCCTTTTCCTATTAGTCTATGTTTGAGATGCTTATTATGGAAAACTCTTTTCCTTCAGGGTGCTATAAATTTACTAATGCATATATACAGAAAGGAGTTCTGTGCGATGGGTGGTTATCTTACTAATGCTGGTGAGGTAAATTTTTTTTAACGTTGTCAATGAAACCTTTAAATGCTGTATATTTTTCTATGAATGCATATTATTTTTCCTTTCTATTGAAAGTTGTTCAAGAGTAGGTATAATGTTTAAATGGCATTCCGCATCCTTCTTTTGTTACTATTATTTGACACTTATGATGAAGATGTACAGTGTATAAACAAATGAAAAAGTTTGTGTCTTATAACAGTATTTCTGTCGATGCTTTAAATTTATTCATTCTTTCTATTGACATGCATGCATGCACAGAATGATGATTTTTTGTCCCTGCATACTGTTGAATCACTTTAACCAGGCTTAGTTCAGTCTGTGGCTTATTTTGTGGCAACTCATGAATAACTGTCCTAAGGGCTTTTTTCATTATTAATTTTAAGCTCCATTTGTTTCGCATAAAATATTTTTATTTTCCATGTGTTCTGATATTTGGCATAATTAGAAAAATTAGTCAATAGAAAATATTTTCCTAATTAATGGAAAACTAAGCTATTTTAAAGAGGTAGTCATTTTTCGTATTTTAATAAACTCGTCCAAATTAAAAATAAATAATATAAACACATATATTTATTATCATTGATTATTCTTGACTGTCGGTACAAATCACCGGTTGCAGCTGGCTGGTGGTGCTTGCCAGCGATCGTTGTAACTCACAAAAATTTTCTTCTTTAATATAGTTTTTTCTTTTATTAAACAATAAATATTATAAATATAAAGTATTTGTGGTTTATATTTTGTTATAATTTTATAAATCAAAAGAAAATTTATATTTTTGTGATATATTCCAAACACTAGAAAATATGTTCTAAAAATATTTTCTTCCTTGAAAAATAGTTTCCAAAGACAAGTTATTTTACACGAAACAAACGAAGTCTTAGTGTAGTTTAGATTTCTTATGCTGCTATTACACCAATTTATCACTGTTGCTTCCAGTTATATGATTTGGATGATATTGTAAGAGCGTTACGATTTTATATTGGAGCCATTTCTGTGTTCAACTGAATATGCTAATGTTAATAACATGTACAGGTTGATCTAGATAGAGTAGAGTATTTTATCCAGTCAGTAGCTGTTTATGAGGAGCAAATCTTTCAGAAAAGGACTCGCATACAGCAGGTGCTTTTTTTTTTTTTTTTTTTGCCATGTTTCCATTTCATTGAAATGTAGGAAGAGCAAGGACTCTTATGTCAACTAGATAAATGGATGGTTAGGATGTTTGCTAAATTTTTATGCTTTCATCAAAATTCCAACAGTTGTCTTCTTTATCTGTATATGTATACTCTTCTTTTATGGCTCTTTTTAGTCTTTTTCAAATAATCTGAGGCTTTGGTTTACTTGTACTGACATTCATTTTTAGACTTTGGAGAGTAACGAGGAGATGAAACTCAAAGCTAGGAAAGACTCCTCTGAAGAGATACAGGCACCAGTTATTGACAAGGTTTGTGATGACAATAAGTTTTGCATTGGATGATGGATGTCGAAATGAAGTGAACTGTTGGGTTCTGATTCTTAAGCAAATTCAACAATTTAGGGTTCACTATCAACTGATGTTTAAGCAGATTGAACAATAAACACACTATAATCTTAATCATACTTTTTTTAAACTACCTTCTCTATGGTCCACGCATAAATTCATTACAATCCCTGGCATATTCTTGTCTCAATAAGTTAATTTTTATAGAAAAATAAATGAATAATTTTCTAATTTTCATTCAAAGCACTTCTGAAGTAAAATGTCTATTTATTTTTGGTTGGAATTAAAATTGTGAAGTTCATTTATTTTATCTTTTTAAGATAAGCTCCTCTGGCAAGAGTTCCTTCACTAGACATACTAATTAACATTTTAATGACTCTTCTAGCATTAGCTTAAAATTGAGTGAGGCCATTATGTGGGTCCATGATTCAACGCTGTAAAGTTTTCAATTGAATGGACAGCAGAAAAATCTGACTCAAGTCTCAGATGTTTTTTTTCATCATTAATGTGGAACTGCTAGCTTTGCTGTTAACATTTCCGACTGCTTCAAAAGCTTTTACAATTGCTCTCTTTCATTTATAACTGTATCTAGCATTCTTGCTATAAAGATACTCTTTGTGTGCTGCCATCATTGTAAATGATCTTGGCGTAATGGTGAACCTATGAGAACTCTTACATGACCTATCTGAATGTGCTAATATGGTTTGGCTCATTACTCTTGAGCATTATAGATTAACTATAGTTTGTGTTTTGATATATGTACTATTGGATCTGTCTTAATCAATGATCCTGAATCAGGTGGGCAAGCCGAGGACAAGGTCAGCCCATCTGCAGAGCTGTTGTTTGGAGTGCTTATGTTGCCATTTTACACTTTTACTATTTTGAAATTGATTTCATACTTCATTTCTTTTTCAGGTTAAACTAGGGGAGCCTGGCTATAAAGAGAGATATTATGCTGAGAAATTTGAGTTATCAAATCCAGATGAAATTGACAAAGTTAGAAAAGATGTTGTAAGTTGCATATTTTCTCTGACTTGAAGTTATTGACTTTGGTAGTTTCCTGCAGCTTCTGATGGACTTGAGATAATGTCCACTTTCTTCTTCCTAGCCAACAGAAAAACAGTGACTTCGTGCATAGGTTCTATTTGGTAGTTTATAAGATGCAGCTTAGTAGACAATTTTCTGTTGGTGCTTATTATAAAAGAATTTTATATTTATATATGATGGAGAACCAACTCAGCAGAAATAAAATTGATGAGAATTCTGCCATTGAGTATTGCTTATTTTACTGTGTTATCGACCAATGTTCCCTCACTTTTTCATTTGTGTTTATTTATTATTATTTGTTTTTTGTGACAAGGCCTATTTCTTGCACTCTTCCTTTCTATATTTGTTTTATCTCTTTAATGATCATCATTAAAGAAAAGTTTATATGAATGCCATTTGTATCTATTGGAATCCAGATATTAAAATTCTGTATTAGACACAACGTTGAAGTGACAAATTTTTCAGGAGCAAGTAAATCATAATGTTTTCTTTTCTTCATTTCTTGTATTTGTTGCTGCATTCCAAGTGGTCCTTGGGGAATTAACATTTTTATGGTGATTCTGAGCACAATTGTAAATGCCATTTGGTGTACATGAAATCCATAGGGACTTTACATTTTTATGAATATAATTGTCTTGTTAACAAGATAAGAAATTACTGGTAGACAAAAGTGTTGCGAATGGCGTGTTGTCGCTATTGAGTTCTGGAATGCCAAGCATTTGGTCATGTTAATAGTGGTTCTCTTATTATTTTGTTTCCCTATTTCCATTAGTTTTTAGTGTGATGAATTAAAAGTACTAGTGCTGCATAAGGAATGTCTTTTGACGGTTTGGTACAGGTTTTGAAGTATGTGGAAGGTTTGTGTTGGGTCTGCCGCTATTACTACCAAGGTGTTTGCTCTTGGCGATGGTTAGTTTGTTATTGGCTGAGAACAATATCTCTTTTTTTTTTTTTTTTTTGGATTTTGCTGTTTCACTGCTTGTTAAAATAGACTTAGTGTAGTAGAGTCCAAATAATTGCATGAAGGTGTGGTCCTGCACAAACTTGCATATATGCATATATAAGTTCTTGCAATCTATATGGGTGATTAACTTTAAAATATAGGGAAAAGGGAGAGAGAATGACTTTGAGCTACTGTTTTTATATTTGGTTTTTGGGCTCATAGGTGTGAGTGTGACCTGACATGCTCAATTATGGAACATGTGCTGCGATACAAACTCTGCATATAATATTTCATCCTCTTTGTGAGCTCAGATCATATGATATTATTCTCACCTGGTCATCATTGCATGTTTTCTGTGTTTTAGGTTTTATCCATATTATTATGCCCCATTTGCCTCTGACCTCAAGGATTTAACTGACTTGGAAATAACGTTCTTTCCTGGAGAGCCATTTAAACCTTTTGATCAGCTAATAGGAACATTACCAGCTGCAAGGTCCTTCTTCCCCTGCTTTTTTTAGTACTATTTTGTTTCCCCTAAATCATATTAAATAGAATGGTCTATCTGGTTATTTGTCTCTATGCTGACTGGCCATGTTTGAATATTTACAGTTCTTATGCTTTGCCAGAAGGATACAGAAAATTGATGACTGATCCATCATCACCAATACATAAATTCTTTCCATCAGGTAAAATTGATTGATGATTTTTATTAGTTTAATCTTCATCTCATTTGTTAGATTACTTAGGTCTCTTTATGTGGGCAGATTTTGAGATTGACATGAACGGTAAACGCATCACCTGGCAGGTTTGTTCTTATCTACTGACCATCACTATTTATTTTCTTGTTATTTCATCATCTGTTATCAATTTTTTTTTTTTTTTTGCATTTCTTTGTCGGGAACCAGGGTATTGCCAAGTTGCCATTCATTGATGAGAGGAAATTGCTTGCTCAAACCAGGAAACTTGAAAGCACTTTAACGGTCTGAATATTGTTATCCTAAACTATTATTCATTCTTTTATTTGATGCTGCTCTTTTATGCATCAGCCATTTTAGTAAATTCTTTCACCTATTAGAAATTTAATTTACTATATTTCCATAGCTCTCCTATATAACAGCCAATTTTAGTGGAGTCTTTTCCTTGATATGTCCGCAAAATTAAGCTTTCTGAAAAAGAAATTTAATAAAATTATGCAATGATGTCTGTGGGGCTGATTTTTATGCCAGAAAAAAATTTGAGATGATTTAATCGACTCAGTCGACAATAACATTCAAGTCTTGTCCTGTTGATGTAGTTTCTAGGAATATCTAATCAACTCAGATGGACTTTCAGTGAAAATGAGTTATTTCTATGTGGTGCATACCCTGCTGCCAAAGATTATTGGAGAAGTTGTTGTCATACCATCACCAAGGTTGAATCTAAATGTACCTGAACAAAAGGGAGAACAAGCTTACAAAATTTGTGTGTTTTCAGCAGTGTTTGTTTTGAGGGAAATTACTTGTTTGCATACAATATTATCAGAAGAAGATTGCAATCAATCTTTTAAAACCCATTCAGCTTTTGATCCAGCAAGGCAGAGGATCACAGGTCAGAAGTGGAATTGGGATTGAATTAGAGTGTGATTTAATTAATAATTTAATAGTAAATTATATTAAAAATATATAGATTATATACATATATGAATTTAGCAATAAATATAAAATATTTTATAAATAAAGATTTATAAATAAAAATTTGTCTATATATAGTAACTATAAAAACACGAAATAAATATTTAATTATTCTAAAAATAATATATTTTATTTTATTTTATCAAAATATTGTATATTATGACATAATTAGAATAATATCAATTCAATGTAAGTATAATAAATTTTAATTGATCACTTTCAATTTTCTATAATAATTTATTATTTTAAAAACTCATAAAGTTGTATTATGTTCATTTCATATGATAATTTATTATTTCTAAAAATTCAAAAAACTATATTATAGAAATACAATAAATCTATTTAAAAAATAAAATAAATGTAATCACTATATTTATTATTGATGATAATTTAATAAAATATAATTTTAAAAAATAGCCTAAAAAAGTCAAAAAAAAAAAAAAAAAGGGAAAAACCCTGGTCAAAGTACTGGGTTTTGACCAGTTCGGCCAGGTTTTGACCAGATTTTTTCCATTTTGGGTTTAGGGGTTCATCCGGACCATGAAGAGCCCAGTTACTAGGTTTTCTAGTCCGATGGGCCAAGCTTGGCCGGGTCTGAAAACTATTACTTCTAAAAATTCAAAAAGCTGTATTATAAATTTACAATAAATTTATTAAAAATTAAAATAATGGTAATCACTATGTTTATATTGATGATAATTTAATAAATATAATTTAAAAATTTTTAAAAAATTAGCCTGAAAAGTTTTAAAAAAAAATAAAAATTGAAGGAAAAACTTAGGTCCACACTGTCTGGGTCGTCGAGTTTTGACTGGGTTTTTTTATTTTGGGTTTAGGGGTGTCAGCCTAAACCGGCCAAGAGCTTGGTTCTTAGACTTTACAGTCTGACTGGCCCAGTGAGGCTGGGCCGGAGCTGAAAACATTAGTTGCAATTATAGGGGAAAAAAAAAAAAGAAAATTCTTTTCTGGTGTTTGGAGCACATTGAAGGATATTGATTTCCTTTTGATGTAAGATTACAAAAATATTTGGATCACAAAATTCATATTTTTACCATGGTAAACTAATGGATATGTTTATATGATTCATTTATATGTTTCTGTTTTTTAGGAGTTTTTTTCAATATCCAAAAAATGACATTTTCTTTTGAAAATAAGTTATTTTCCTTAAAAATGACTCAGTTTTCCCTTCGACTAGGAGAACATTTTCTGTTGATAGATTTTTGTAAGTGCTTCAAACGCTAAGGACCATCAAACAAACAGAGCCAAACATGGTGTTGTATTTTCTCTGCTCGTGCTTAGAGTAGTTACTTCACTTTTTCAGGATTTTAGTTCTTGATTTTATTGGTTTTATTCCCCCTAGTCCAAAAGTGGTTCAGGATGGCTTTTTTAGGGAGTTTAATCATGTGAACTGTTATTATATTTCACGCATCTGATCCTTTAGGAATAGAAACAGCATTAATTGAAATGCATACATAATTTATGTTGCCAGCAATATTGACACAGTTGTTGATCTTCATTCACTGTAGATGTATTTCTAAATCATCCTTTTTCAAGGGGCTGATATTTTTGAATGATGGTAGCATGTTTAATGAAATAGTATCTTGGTAGGTAGCAGTTTGGTTGCAAGAGTTCTATAAAAAATACTCAAAAAATCCATTTAATTTAAGTCTTCCTCCATATTTTCATTTCATTTTAATGGGTGTTTAGAGGAAAAGGTTTTACGAAGCCTATTATGAATTTCCACCTTGATTATGTAGAGGTTCAATTGAGTTTTAGTGAAATTGTAGCCTTAGGCAGATTGGAATGAGAAATTGTTCATGTAGCCATTGCCAACTGGATTGGGCTAAGGTTGAGTTGAGATGTGATGAATATGTTGCCTTAGACAGAGAAGAGTGGAGAAATAAGATGTATAGTCAACTCCAACTAGATTAGGGATTAGGACGGAGTTTGAGTTGAATTTATAAGTGTTATGGGAATTTTAAGACTAGGAAGCTTTGGGTAGTACCTTTCTTTATAGAAAAATTTATG
This sequence comes from Omphalea diandra, assembly GCA_949677035.1. NCBI lineage: Eukaryota > Viridiplantae > Streptophyta > Magnoliopsida > Malpighiales > Euphorbiaceae > Omphalea > Omphalea diandra. Next base: position 25,922 of record CATIWR010693790.1, on the reverse strand, counting down.
TAGTTGAAGGTTGTGATGCAAACACTTTGGATAGGAATATTACCTTTGAATTTCAGGACCAAACTGAAGTAAATAAGAACTGTTTCTGAGACTGGAGTTTTATGCAGGTTTGATAAGTAAGAACCATGGCATTAGCAAGCCTTTTTAAGGAATACAAGTCACTATATGTTAGGGCCATTTATACCGGCAAACCTAGTTATTTTAGCACACTAGTTTTCTCTGTGATTTGGATCTCAGTAATCCTAATGTTTTTGGTTTGATAAGTTGCAGGCAGAAGAGCAGGTCCGAAATAGTGTGATGTTTGATTTGCTGTATGTCCATCTTGCTCATCCTTTGGCATCACATATTATCTCATACTATGAACTTACCTCTCCGTTACCACTGTCTGAAAGAGTACCTTCTGCAATAGACACAAATGCCAGGTTAGTTGATCTTTATGATATTTAACAATTGAGTTAAAACTTTTAGAAATTGCTTTCATGGCAAGTATTTGCTGTTTTGATTAACTTATCAGTTGCTGATGTGTTGCAGTGCTGGGATGAATGGATATCTCTGGTTAAGTGAGAGGAATACCTGCAGAAGTATCGTCACTTCTCCTGTCCATGGGTTGCCAGATATGGTGCATAACCAAGTTTTGTAAGTTGGCCTTTTGCTAGTGCTCCTTTGCGAAGTTAATGGAACCTTTTTCTCATACTGGCAATTTCATCTGCAGACATATTACATATCTTAGTCCTATGAAACATAGACATATCCCTGAACTGCCCAGCGGTGTGGTTGTACCTGAAAAGGTATGTGATCTCTGGATGCTTGTAAATTGGTTATTATTTGTTATTAGGAGCAGGAAAGTCCTTCTATGAACTTCTTTCAACCAATAGTCTGGATAATACTTCTACCCATGCCTGAAAGCAAATGGACATATTTTAATGCTTCTACCTACGCCTGAAAGTGAATGAACATGTCAAGATGCATTCCTTATGCCAGAAATTGTTGAAATAGTGAACTGAGACTGTCCTTGTCTTCATATCTGAGGGATGATATAAGAATGTCTTATGTTTAAGCTCTCCGTTCACTAAACCATAACGGTATGTTCGTGGCATATCATTCAGCTAATAGCTCAATGGTCAAGTATCTGCCTCAGCGCAGGAGGTCAAGGTTTCAAACATGAAAGTCCGCTTCCCTTTAGATGTTTCTGAGGTGCCAAAGAAAATATACACTTGCCACTTGGGCAGTAAGCTGGAGGCATTTACTCATGGCGAAAAGCTTGACATACAAGTTTCTGAATTATATGTTTGTCATGGCATATGTCCCAAGTTGGAGGCTGTTCTTGCTCCCTGCTTGTGAGACAGAAGTACCAATTGTCGCCTTAACATCAATTTTATTTGATGATTTTGTTTAACTAAATGTTTATGTTTTATTTTTGATGTGTCGTTAAATTGCAGATCTTGAAGCCTATAGATATTAAGCCCTTCCCCACATTGTGGCATGAAAATAATGGCCGGCGCTACCAAGGCAGAGAAAGGTAAAAATGTGTTAGCACCAATGTTTTGAAAACCGGACCAGTTGGTCGGACTGGCAAAATTGAGAACCAGACCAGTGATTCGTTCGGTTTGGTGTAGACATGTGTTCAATATTATTTTTATATTTTTAATTATTATAAATATATTTATATTTTTTCATATTTTTATGTTTTTTTAAAGCTATTTTAATAATATGTTTTGAATTTTACATGTTATTGAACCAATTGAACCGGACCTATTACCTGTTAGATCAGTTTAGTCTGCCAAACTGGAAACCAGTCAACTCACCGGTCAAGTTTTCAAACATTGGTTACCACATGTCTGCACTGATAAGTGTTCCATTTAATTTTTTTTGAAAAAAAAAAAGAAAAGAAAAAAAGAGGTCAATGGAGGTGTTAGTGGAATTAATGTTGTATCTGAGTTGAATTGAATCAATAGTGTTGCATGTACTGAACTGTGTTTTTTTCACAGGCCACAAGTATCTGGAGCAATAGCTGGCCCTTTATTGGGTGAGGCAGCTCACCGTCTTGTAAAGAACACACTTAATATCAAAGCAAATGGTTCATCTTCAAGATTGCTTGAGCATCCCCAATATCGTAATATCTCAGGCAACCCTATGTTCAACAGACCTAGGCCAGCTGGACCCTCCAGTAATGAAAGAGGCTATATTGATGACCCGACCTATGATCATGGAAATTACACAAACCAGCAGGGTCTTATGAGCAATCTGAAATTTCCACCATTATCGAATGGCATACCAAGCAACTGGCACTTCAGGAATCAGGAGAAGGTACAATACTCTGAACAGTACCATGGCTTGAGAACTGGGATATCAGCTTTGACTGTGGAAGAAAATGTGAGGAGCAGGCCATCTGCAGTGATGTCACAGCATAGGCCAACAACAGGATACAGTTCGAATATGCAGCCCCTGTTTGAGCAGCGTATGGGTCCACTTCCATCACCTCCCACCAAGTGGATTGGTAAAGCAGCAGGAGATGCCCTGCCAAGAGGTGGAAATGAGAAGCAAGTGAAGCAGGTTTATCTGGCTAAGTCACGGGCCGCTCAGGAAACGTCAAATCCTGTTGCTCAAGAAATATCTGATCTAAATCAGTAAGTGAATTTGACGAACACGGGATGATTTGTGCCCAAAGTGTTCCCATGCAGCAGGAATGAATCTCTCCATTTGACAAATGTACCAGTTTGGAGCACTGAGTAGAAAAGCTTACCCTGCAGACCATTTGATCATGTGTGGTCGCCATTGTCATCTATATTTTGGCATGAAGATTGCATGTGAGGGGCAGGAACAAAAAGAAGTTGATTGGAAGGACGGCTGGCATCCCAATCGTGAGCACTTCCTCATTGCAGTATGGGTAGAAATGAGCGATCTAGGTTTGTGATTTATACGATAGGCTGTAATTGGTCTTGGACTGGATTCTGGCAATATAAGCGTTCGATGTTTTCAATTGTTAGAAGTATTTTTGCTGTTAACTATATAGGTGGTAGTTTATTAAATGATTAAATACACTGACTTCTGAGTTTTGTTATGCTATTTAGTATTTTATTTTTTAAAATTATATTAAAATCTCTATATTTATACTTTGTTCAATTGAAACGGACATTCGTTTATTTTATTGAATTTTTCCGTTAGTCTAATCTGAAAAAATAAAAAATAATTAATTAAATGCTGTAAATCCGCTTTGACCTCAACACAAGAAATCAACAATCAACCCTTTCCTTCATTCTTACCCAACAATCAACACTGCGATTATTATGTCTCGACACTAAAGCTTGTTTCTTGCACCGCTCTCTCGATTTGGATCATCCACCTGGTTCCTTTCAAAACTCTCGAATCAACAGCTTGTGCATTTTTAATGTCACTTTTTGTTTGGACCAAATTTTGTGCAGTGCAATCATATTCTGCTAAATCTTAATTGCATTTCTAGAGTAGGGAGAAAGAAGAGGCTGAATAGGAAGTTGAGATTGGTATCCAAAATGGTCAGTCATGAAGGTAAGACAGTCACTTTTGACGTCTTCTAGGAGAATATGATTGTCATTCCTATTATGGAGGATGGAGTTTACAGATCTGATTGTTCTGCAGACGATAGACTTGCTGCATGTCCTAATTTTCCCTTCGTCAATCCTCTTACCCGTCTATCAATCCTTTTCTTCTCCTAATCGTTCACTGCTTCAGTACCTTCATCATCCCTTTCAGATCCATCCTCCATCCTCGCCAAAACCAGGCTCTCTAGAATCCATCAGCATCATCAATTTCATGTCTCCAGGCTCTCTCGAATCCCATCGTCAATTCAGTTTGATTTTGTGAGTTGTGTAAATTTATTTTAATTTTGGAAGGAGCAGTGTGGTTTTGTGAACAATTCGATTTTGTTGTTGTTATTGGGGGATTTCTTAATTGTTGTTATTTGGCTAAACGAAAGAAGAGATTGACGTGGCAAAAACATTTGATTCATTTTTGTTAATAAATCGATTTTTACTGGACCGAGTTAGTGAATTTGAAACACGTAACTTGATTATTATTGCTCGATTTTTTGATTGTTGAAAGGGTGTGTTTTGATTGAGCAGCGAGTTGTGGTGGCGGTGATGGTCTAGAAAGTGAAAGTGGTGTTGTGGTAGATGTAAAATGAAAATAAAGGGTATTATGAATTTTTTATATTAATTCAACAGAAAATGTAACCATGTTTGATGAAAGTAAAATATAAAATATTTTTATATAATTTTTAAAAATAAAAAATTAAATAGTATAATAAAATAAAATTTAAAAAATGTAATAGAGTTTAATGAAAATAAATAAAAAATATTTTAATAGAATTTTTAAAAATGAAGAATTAAACCGTAAGATAAAACTAAGGGAGATTAGGGCAGAATAAAATTAAGGGAGGTTAGAGCATTTAACCCTTTATTAAAAGAACCCGAAGGTATGGATACAGTATTGCCCCATAATGCCTTGCCTTTGAACATCTTAGTTCCACAAATTAAGACATAACTGAGATCTTAGGACCTTGTGCGGTTGATTATTGTGTTTCAAAAGAACTAAGAATGAATGCTATGTTCTCTCCAAAAAAAAAAAAAAAAAAAAAGATCGAATGCTATGACTTCGTCCACAAGGCTAGTGACCAGTATAAGAAAAAATCCCTCAACTTGTTTGGATTGATAATTTATAAAGGATTGAAAGAGTTATTAATGGAATGAAATGAATTAGTTTGGTTTGAAAAGAAAATGTTAAATTATATTTGTATTTGAGATAATAGGAATGAAAAGGAATGATTTGAGATTAATTATGGTTTGAGATTAATTTTATTTGTTTATATGGGAATGAAATGAAATGTTAACTTAAAATTGATAAAAATACCCTTAAGTTAATGATTAATTTAATTTAATTAATAACATTATGTGACTTAATTTAATCTAATATATTTAATTATAAGAAATTAAATTCTTATAGGAGAATAATTTTATTAATTTTGAGAAATCAAATCATTTATGAGAAATATTTCATGCCATGAAAATAATTAATTATGAATAATTTATTATTTAATTTAAATAAATTTAATGTTAATTTATTTAAGTGAAAATATTAGATTTATATTTAAGAGAATTAATATAAACATGTTAATTTATATATTTTATGAAAATTAATTTAATTATGGATGAAGAATTTAATTTTATGAAAATTAAATATTTTGGGCATATATTTTAATTATAAGAATTTTGATTATTATTATCATTAAATTAAAATAAAAGCGAAAAAATGAAATAAAAAAAAAGAAAAGAACATATTTTAGTCAAAAATCTCAAAATAAGGACAAAATCGTCTTTTTATTTTCAAACCCATGCTTATTTTATTGGTTTGAGTGAATTTGAAATGATTTACCAAACCCACCTAAATCATTTTATTCCATTTCAATTTCTTCAATCCAAATATCAAATTTTTTTTTAAACCAATCTATTTCATTTCTTTTCGTTATAAACCATCCATCCAAACAAGCTGTAAGAGAGTCCGAATCCCCAGCGGCAGAACTATAAGAGCAAACGACAGGGACCATCTTTGTTGTTTCACTAATTCAAACAAACTACAAAAAGGAATGATGAGGCACAGAAATTTCAGCATAACGCAATTGTGAAGAAGAATCATGACGTTTCAACGACCAACAACACATTAACTTAACCATACAACTCAACCAACTTCAGTGGCACATTAAAGAGCGTTTTTAACAAAATCGCATTCTCTGACCCCACTAATCCACTTTTTGAAATATGATTCTATTTGCACGTATAACAAATAAACTACACACAATACATAATTAGGCACAAAATAACCCCTCAAAAGAAAAAAAAAAAAAAAAAAACACTATTGCAGAAAATACCCCAACAAGAACAAAACAAAGAAGAACAACAAGCCTCCGTATATCAAAATAGCCTTCTGACCAGAAGTGAGTGAGTTGCCTCCAAGACCAAATTGTTGGTTCTGTGCAAAACCAGCAATCTCCACACTCTTACTCTCAAAGAAACTTTTTGCTGCCCCACAAGTAGGACACCTCCAATCCTCAGGCAACTTGTCAAACGGCAATCCTGGTGGAATTGGATACGATGGGTCCCCAACAGCTTCATCATACTTGTACCCACAAGACCTGCACTCATAGATTCCAGTGTTTAACACTGCAAACTTCTCCTCCAACCTTCTCTTATCAAATTTTGGCTCCTGTTCTTGAGTTGATGGTTCTTGTTTTTGTTCTGGTTCTGGCGGTGGAGGAATAATTGGTTGGTCTGAAGAAGGTGATTTGTCTTCTTTAGAGACGTCAACTGAGAGAATAGTGAAACGGGTCTTTTGGGGTTTATAGATGAATGGCGATTTGGAGAAATGGATATTGGGTTTTGCAGGGTAGACTTGCGAAAGGTGGAAGGAGAAGAAGGTGCGTCTTGCACTTGCACAAGCCATCAATGGAGTTAGGAATTGTTTAATTTAATGGTTCTTTTCTTGTTTTTACTTCTGTGCTTGTGGAGTTGAAATTATGAGTTTCTGGGCGGTGGAGAAAACGAAAGGGATCCATCCAAGGAAGGGGCACATTCTGTTTTTGAAGGGTAGGGGTGGGTAGATACGGTGGGGGAGTGCCAAAGATTGCGTAGTGTCATTCCGGTATTGGGCTGGAAGTAAATGGTGTTGGTTTTGGGTTTTGTCAAGCCCAACATTGATCCGTTTTCTCTCTCTCTCTCTTAAAAAAAAACAAAAACCATACATTTATTTTTAAGATGTGTAAATAAATAGAAATTTTTATGTGATTCAATGCATTTTGAATATAATATTATAAATATTATAAATATATATAAATAATTTTTTTAATTGATTGAATCATTAGACATTAAAATTTCTTTAAAATTCTTTAGACATTGATTATTGATCGTCCAAAATTTTATTAATTTTTCAATTAGTCAAGCATAAACTACTTATGAGTGAGATTCAAGTTAAAAAAGAATGTTTTTTATATTTTCTTTTTCTCATAATATGCAAGGTCTGACATTTTGGTCAATTTTTTAAAATATATGAAACATGTTTATAACAATTAAAATTGTGAAAGTTTGAACAACTAACTTGATATATTGTTTAACTAGTCTAATAGTAAGGTGAACTCATCTAAAAATGGGCTATAAGATTCTAATCTCACCAATGTAAATCTTCTTTTTAATATATATATATTTTAAACTGATGCATTATTTACAATATTATTCTTTAAATGTAATATAAAATGGATGATAAATATTGACACTCTTTAAAAATTTTTTGACATTAATTTAACTATTCTATCCTTCATTGTATTTTAAAAAATTTTTAAAATACCATACATATCTTTTATTGACTTGTAAATAAATAGCTGCTTTATTCTTTAACCTTCATAAAAACTTTTAAAATAAATATTCTAATAAATAAAATATGAAAATGGCACATAAAAATAACAAAAAATGAGTTGAAAATTTTTAAAATATATATATTTTTCTCTTAGTAGTTATAAGAAAATTTGTTTACCATATCACAATTTTTTTTTTTTTGAAAACTAATCTTTAAATTTAAGTCTCTAATTTTTTTTTTCGTACCATGTGTAAATTATAATGTCTATAGAGTATTGTTATTGAGATTTTCAGACAAAAAATCATGCAATAAAAGAATATGTTGGAAATAGCGTTCGACAAAAAATAAACTTTTAAAATTTTTAATGTGAAAAATTGAAAAATAAACATTAGAGTGAAAAAAAAAAAGCACATTAAATCATTAAAAAATTTTAATATTAGCCTATCATAATGTTAGTAGTAGTCCAATGATAACATAAAATTCTCTAACTTAGTATATTTGTAAAGTGGCTATCCTCAAGTTTAAAATTCTTCCATTTTTCTTAAATACCATTCAAATAGATCTAATGGTGAATATTATACCACCTTTTTAGTAATATTTGTGTGCTTAATTACTTACCTTTTATATTACTTACTCTTTCCTTTTATATATACTTACTACAGTTATTAGTTGGACACTGTGAATAATTTTTTCTTTTTTTCTATAAAATGATTTGTTTGTAATATAATAAGAGAAAACATAATATTTTGAGATAGTAAAAGAAAAAATATTAGATGATCAATTTATTTTTTTAGTGTCATCGTCATCCTTGTATTCACTTTTCATTGATATAATATCTATAATTAATTGCATAATTTTCTACTTTTTTTCATTGTTGAAGTTTAAAATATTTTAATTAAGTTGTTGGGATAATTTTTTTTAGTACATTTAAAAATAAAATAGTTTTAACATAATACAACACAACACAAAATAGAAATAGCAAAGATGTCTATATGCTTTTAAGTGATGAAGATCAAGGTGGTGGCCAAAAAGTTCAAGCAAGCATTTATAAGTATTTGCAAGATCCATTCCAAGGAATTGAATGTAGTTTTGAATAGGATTCAAACTGGATGTCAATGGAAGGCAAAGTTAGGTACTAAAGTGTCCCTCTGGGGCATTCCTTGGTTTCCCAGATACTTCAAGTGCTTTGAATATGGAGATTGCAACTCTTCAGATGTCATGCCATTAGGTGGAGCTCTAATCAAATTGATTCTATATTCAATGATAGAGATAAGGAGCTTATTTACAGCATCCTTCTGAGTTACTGATTTGAAGAGGATTGTTTGGTTTGGCTAAAGGGAGGATTAAAGGTATTTACTCAATTGTAGTATATACAAATTTTTGCAGGACATAGATGAAGCTTTGACGGCTAATAACAACCATGACATTTGGATAAAGCTAAAGAGGCTGAAAGTTCTGGCAAAGATGAGGAACTTGATGCATGTTACCTGCCACAAATATGCTTAGACGAAAGGTGGATGTCCCAAAAGTATGGCCTGTATGCCTTGGAAATAATGAATCCATTTTTCATTCATTGGTTTTATGCCTGTTCACAAAAGATTGTTGGATCACATATATTTATCTCATGGAGTCCTTTAATTTGACGTTTTAACACTGGAATAAGGAAGACTGCAACTATACATCTATGCTGTGTTGGGGAATTTGGCATATTAGGAATGAAGTATTATGAAGATTTGAAACTTAATTACCTTAATAGGAATCAATGATCAAAGCCTAGAGATGGATAAATAAAGGTTAACATTGATGCGACTACTTTTGTTGAGAAGGGGAGTGTTGGCTTAGGTTTTGTAGCAAAAAATTTAGTGATTGTTTGGTATCAATTGTGAAATGTGTTTTTAAATTAAAAAACGAGTCATATAAATAAGCCAAAATAACTTTTTATAGTTTTCACAAATTTTAATAATCTTTTTTATCTTTTGAAAATTAAATTTTAAAAAATTATATATTTAATAATAATTCTAATTTTCAAATAGTGACAACAAAAATAAAAAAAATAAAATCGAAAATCAAACCAAACTAATATAATTAAGAGGTATGTTTGATCACAAAATAACAAAAATTTTCAATTTTGATGAAGTAATAAGGAGGCATTTGGTTGCTGAAATTTAACATTTATATTTGAGATTACTTTCATAGGAAAGTAAATTTCTGAATAAATAATCTCAAAAACTTAAGATTATTGTATTAGGTTGGATATAAAATTTTTTGAGAAATTCAAAATTAATGTTTTGATTTATACATAGGATAGTTCAAAAAAATTAACATAAATTGCTATCATACTCCTAATGTAATTACATATTTCTATTTAATTAATTTGTACAAAAAATATTATATAATAAAATTTATCATAGTATTCAATTCAATATGAAATATAATTATAATATATAATATTATAATACGTAATAAATATAATATTATTACATAATATAATTTAATATAATGTATAATTAAAATTAATATAATAATAATATTATTATAAAATATTATAATATAAGAATATATTATAATATAATTACTAAATACTATTCAATAGTACTAAATAGTTATTCTTTTATTTTAAAAAGCACTTAATAACTATAACATACTAATAATTCAAAATATATAGTCTATGATAATCAAAATTTAAGAAAATCTAAAAATAATTTAATTACTCAATGAACTAATAAGAGACTATAATTTTTTATAGTTCAATAATTATTTTATTTAAAATTGAATGATAATCTATATTCTTGGTTAAACAAATATATAAGTTTTAGTTTAGTAAATAGAAAAATACATAAGGTTATATATGTCTATATATTATATGAATTAATGGTATATTTATCAATATACAATTTATATAATTTTTAATAGTTATAGAAAAATAAATTTCTCACCTCTTGATATGGAAAAATATTTTTCTATATAAATGGAAAAATAAGGGTAGGATCACATGTTCAATAGCGTAGCTTTTCCAAATACAACTTTCTAAAGTTAAACCAAATGCCAAAATTTAACATTTCTAAGTTATTTTCCTTAGAGATTTTGCCAACCAAACAACACTAATTTTCATCCCAAGTAATTATTGGATCTGATGTTCAAATTGTCATCTAAGAAATCAATAATTCCTCCAAGATGGTTACCAATTTCAGTTTGATAGTAGAAGATTGTAAATTTCTAGCAAAAGAGATAAATAAGTTGAGTTTCAGCTTTGTTAGGCAATATGCTAATTTTGCGGCTCATCTGCCAGCTAGAGTTAGTCTTTTTTTTTTTTTTTTTTTTCGGTAACATAAGAGAGGCTTGGCCTCTAAAACCCAGACCTAACCACACCCCGAACATAGCTAACCCTCACCAAATCATGCATCAACAAACTAGACAAGCCCGGAGGCGGGAAGTCAAAAACATGTAAACTAAGAGGACGAGCAGTAGCGTGATTTGCAAGCCAATCTGCTACAACATTGGCCTCACGATAAATATGCCAAATGGAAGCCACTATAAATTGATTAAGTAAACCTTATATTGATGTAGTGATTGCCACATGTGCATTAGACGACCCTCCCACTTTGCATGCCATTTGAACAACAACTGCACTGTCTACCTCAACCCCTAACTGTGTGATCCCAAGCCGTCTAGCCAAATAAAGCCCTTGCTACAGCCCCCACAGTTCAGCATCTGTAATCGAACAGGTGCCAATATTCATTGAAAACCCAGTCACCTAATTCCCCACATCATTCTTAACAACTCCACCCGCAAACCCCTTTTTCAAACTCCTCTTGAAAGAGCCATCAGTATTTAACTTATAGAAGCCACCAGGCGGCAAGCATTTGTTGGTCAATTCTTGGAGTGCCCTGGTATCTCTGTGTATATCCCATCTCAACTGATTTGCAAATACTTTGCACCATGGACGTTTTATCCCATATTCCGTTCAAAAATCTCAGTGTCCCTACTCGTCCATAATTTCCAACGCGAGACTTCAAACCAACATCCATTCATATTAAAATAGAATTTGAAATTTGTGACATAAATTCTCATACATCCATTCCTGGAATTGCATCCCAAAGAATCTGTCACTTAAGGTAGGAGGAGCCAAATACTACCAATAGTTATGTGCCAAGCGACAATCATGCAAAACATGTATCAAAGATTCCTTACTAATCCCACAAACAGTACAAGATGGATCCAAGGTAAGATTTCTACGAAACCTTTCTTCATTTGTAAGTAGTCTCCCCTTGAATGCAAGCCAAAGGAACGTTCTTACATGTTATGGACCATACCAGCCCCAAATAGCTTTCCATCTGCTATCAACGTCATTCCAACTATTTTCTAGAAGTAAATAAGCCGACTTGGTAGAAAAGTCACCAGAAGGCGTCTTCAGCCGGAAAATGACATCCTCTTCTACATTTAGCCTTGGTGGCAAAATGAAAGAAATCATGAGAGTGATGTAATTAGGTAGCCAATGGGCAAATTTTGGCTAACACAAACCACCTTGTGAAGTCACATAACAATTGATTTCCTTGCATGACTCCCTCGAAGGAATAACATTAATGGGAACTTGCACAAAAATAGTACTTTTATCCACCCAACAATCCAACTAAAAAAGAACAGTGGCACCATCACGTACAGCCCATTGAACACCACTAACCGTGAGGTTCCAAACCTTCCCAATCCCCCTCCAAATAGGCTAACCCACTTTATTCTGTTGGCTAGAAGCACATGTACAAGCCTCGACACCATACTTGCCTTGAAGAACTTGAACCCAAATCTGAGATGGTTAGGTTAACATCTGCCAAGCAAGCTTCATGAAGAAGGCATAATTCATCTCGTTTAGTTTTTTAAGACCCAACCCACCTTTATCCTTAGACTGACATATCAAGTCCCAATCCATCAGGTTCATCTTGGTTTTCGTCAACGCAGATCCCAATAGGAAAGACCTGTATGTTTGCTCTATTTTATTACATAACGTCACAGGCAAAAAAGAAGTTTGCATCGCATAAAAAGGATTAGTTGCAACAAAAGATTGGGTTAAGTGTACATCGGCCAGCAAGAGATAGGTTCGAAGCCCCCCAATTTGTAAGCCTCCTTTGGACCTTCTCCAATACGTTAACATAAGTTGTGTTGGTTACACGTCTATGGATCAGAGGCATTCCTAGATACACACCCAAATCATCTGTTAATTATACCCGAGCTGTCTAGCCATATCCCTTGCTTTAGTTCTTTTGATATTCGAGAGAAAAAGACCTGAGTTTTAGTCTTGTTTACTCGTTGACTCGAACATTCACAAAAATCCTCAATAACACCATTAATTACCTCAATCTGATTCTTAAACGCCTCTGCAAAGAGGAATAAATAGTCAGCAAAGAACAAATGTGCAAGAGGTGGTCATTCCCTACCTAATCTAATCGGCTTCCACTACTTATCTCTGTGAGCCTTATTGATTCCATGTGCCAACCACTCCATGCATAGCACAAATATGTAAACTGATAGGGGGTCACCTTGACGAACACCCCTAGTAGGGGTAAATAACTCGGAGAGTGTCCCATTCTAAAGAATGTACATGGAAGCAGACGTTACACATGCCATAACAACCCTTACTAAAACTCCAGAATACCTACTTCAAATGAAGTATCATAAATAAACTCCCATCGTAGTCTATCATACACTTTCTCAAAATCTACTTTGATTGTAAGAAATCCTTTTTTTCCTTGTCTATGTCTCATATGGTGAATGATCTCCTGTGCTATAATAATGTTATCCGTAATATGTCTACCACGAACAAAACTAGATTGCTGGGGACCAATCACCTGTGGCATGACATTTTTCAACCTAGTTGAGATGATCTTGGTAATAATTTTCAACATAACATTGCAAAGGCTGATGGGTCGAAATTATGAGATATACATAGGCTTCTCCACTTTAGGAATCAGAACCAACAATGTTTTATTTATCTCACTCAGTACAAACCTGTATCAAAGACTTGTTTTACAAGCTCGCAAAACGATTGTCTGATAATCACCTATTTCTTTTGGTAAAAAACATGCAACCCATCGACTCTAGGAGCCTTTAGAGGTTTCATCTCAAAGAGAGCTCGCTTAATTTCTTTATTCACCTAAGTCTGCAGAGAAACAATATTAGCATCCGAAAGCATTGGGAGTTACCCTTGCAAAGGATAAAAAGCAACGACATCCGTATCCTTGGTGTACAATTTCTGATAAAAGTCCACTGCTAGTTTTTTAAGTTCATTGGAATCTTCAATCCACTGTTCTGAATCATCACGAAGCATTACAATGTGATTAAGCTTCCCCCTTTGCAGTGTTTTCTTGTGGAAGTGTGAAGTGTTTCTATCCCCCAGGTTAATCCAATCGATTCTAGATTTTGAATCCATCCTCCTGCATAGAGACTTCCTCCAATTCCTTTTTGTTCTCAAGCTCTACCTTCATGAGGTTCTTAGAAGTGGGCTTCTCAAATGCTCTCCGAATTCCTTCAAACCTCTTTAACAAGATTTTCTTCCTTGGAAATATATTCCTAAAGATCCTACTATTCCATTCTTTCAGTTTAGGAATAAAATTCTCTACCACCCCCAAAAAACCACGAGAGTTGCCCCAATTAAAGGCGACAAATTGGTGAAAATCCTTGTGCATGAGCTAAGGAGCCAAAAACCGAAAAGGTCTCTCCCCACTCCTTACGATGCCATGTAGGTTAAACTTAATAGGTATGGGACTATGATCAAAGCTAACACGAGGCAGATTAAACACAGTAGCAGCAATAAATTTCACAAGCCACTCTTGGCTACAAAAGGCATGATCCAATTTTTCCATAAGACTTCCCCTCCCCCATGTGAATCTTAACCCCTTAAGGTCAATATCAATTAAATTATTGTTATGAAACCAGTTCGGAAAAGTTGCATCATCTCCATTACGCGCCTTCGACCTCCTTTTCCTCTCCGAAGCATAAAGCAAGGAATTAAAATCTCCAGAAATGAACCGAGGTTGATTTAACGAATTAGCAATGCAAGATAACTCTGACCATAAATGTCGTTCTCCCGTTAGGGATAGGACTAGCATAAACTGCTGTGAAAAAAGTAGTTACATTGCATGAGGTACCAATCTTCATGTGAATAAATTGTTTGTGAAAGGTCAAAATTTCAACCAGAACCTCCTAACGCCACAAAATCCAAATCCCCTCTAGAAAAACTCGAGGCTTCCACACGAAAAGAACAATCAAACCCAGATTTTCTAACGAATTCATCTGCTTTCTTTCCCCTCACTCTTGGGTCAAAAAGAGCTATGACATGAACTTTCTGATTTTGACAGAGTGTAAACGTACTAAGAAAATCGCTGGATGCAACACCTTGACAGTTCCAAGTCATTATTGACAAATCCATTAATAAGTAGAGGATGAAACGAGTCAAAGACTCAAACATTACGCGGTAGGGATTCACCAACAACCTCCGCATACTCTTTGAACTCTGAAACAATGCCTGTCTCAAGCACACCATCCTCGGGAGCATACTCAGCATAAAGCTCGCCATCAAGAGAACTATCAAGGTTTGTCTCACCAAGACTAGGATCCGGTGGTATGTTGTTGTTAATACCATTGCCCAGGAGACCATTGGTGGCATCCTTAACACTATCAAGGTCTACTGCCGTGTGGTGGGCATGATTCAGGGTGGTGATATTATGATTGGCTATAGTTTGGGAAGAAGGGATAACATGTGTACTAAGGCGAGAAGTTCTTGGTTAAGAGCTTCGCTTAGGGAATTTTTCATCGGATTTTATAATGTGCGAGTTATGTTCAAGAGCATCTTGGGTTTGGACAGAGGGTTAGGCTGGGTTATCTGCTTGGGTGTTTCGAGTTTTGGTCTTAGCATGGTTAGGGCTTGTAGAATGACTCACAGGTTATTGTTGGGCTTCAGGGTTTGGCAGTTTGTAGCACAGTTGACTCAATAGACTTAATCATCTATGGGTCCCATCTCCAAGTCATGTTCCATTCCTTCAATATGCGCTAGGATTCCATATCTGGAACCATTTGAATTAGCATGAAAACCATTATCCCTTTACTTCTTATCCCCCGATTTCGGTCCCAATCTTCTACCCTTCTTTGTCGCCACCATCGACAGACCAAAACCCAACTCTGATGTTGCCCTACATCAGCCATTGGGTCATGTTGTTTTATGGGTACTGCATCGCCATGAACACCAGGGAAGTTCACCAAACAATTTGATGTATCATGCACATATTTTCCACATCTGAAGCAACTCTCGGAAGATTCTCATAGTCCACCAGTTGAATTCCTCCATCAATCTTGAACTTGGATCGGAGCAGTTTTGATCAATCTAGCTCAACAGCAATCCTAGCGAACCTCCTGCGAGTTATTACTTCGACGTTATAATCAATCTTCACAACCCGACCTACAAGATCACCAATGACAGGATGGGTTTATGATAAAAATGAAGTGGCGTTCCTGGCAACCTAACCCATGCAAAAAACAAAGGTAATATGGTCTGACAAATAATCAAACTCAGGCCTCGATGCACGTACAATGAGGTAGTGGCCTAGAATAACCCAAGGGCCTTCGAGGAGAACGTATTTAGCATCCGTTTCCGAATTTAACCGCACTAGATAATCGTTGTTATCTAGGTCAATAATAGAAAAACTCCCCAACTTATTCCATAACCTGTCCAATCGACTGCTGAGAATAGCCAATGCTTCAGCCTAACAATCTCATTATAATCGGATTACGCCAAGGTCGAGCTATGTACAGGAGCAAACATTCGGTTCAAATCGAACTGAACTGATTTAAACGGACTTATAAAATTGTATTTTTCTAAAATTGAAATTATATATAATACCAAATCGAATCAAACTGAAATATTTAGTTCGCTTTGATTTTTCGATTTGGATTATTTTAAAACTCAATATTATTGGACTTTTTTTTTTTATCAAACTTAATTTGGAGTAAAATTAGAGTCATTACTAGGCTTGAAAGCCCAATAAAATTAGAGTCATTATTGAAAGACAAATGTCTGTAAAAGAAAAAAAGATGGAAAAGATATTCAAACAACAATTTAATTGTGTTTTGAACCAACTTATATGCATTAACAAATCATAATTAACAATGGAAGGAAACAAAATACTATCAAATTTAAAATCAAAACCTTTAATTATAAACAATATAATTTTGATAATAAGAACATCCCTTTTAATAATTATGAAAAGCAAATAGAAAGCAAGTGATAAAATTGTATGAAAAGGCCAAAGCGTGTATCTCATGGCACGTGTGTTGACAAACTGTGTTCTATGCTCAAACAATATTTACATCCACAAATGGTAAAATCACCTTTTTTGCTTCTCTGCTTAACTTGTATTATCATAAGCCCCACATTAATCTCATAAAAAATATTAGAAATTGACCTCTAAGTATCATGATTAAGCAATAAGCACTTTAGAAAACGATCAACAGTTGAACATTACCTTAGCCTTAAGCAAGCCAAGAGGGTGTAGCTAACATGATTTGTATCATGGATAACAGAGACCGAGAGAGGTAAGGTGAGGTTGCAACGTGAAGCAAAGTGAGAGGTGAGGTGAGGCCGACGACGTGAAGAAGCAAAGAGAGGTGAGGTAAGGTGAGGTCAGCTCGGCTCATCAATGTCAATAAGCAAAGAGAGAGAGAGAGTGAGGTTAAGTCTCGACAGCGTGAAGAAAGGGGTGAGGGAGAAGAGAGGGAGAAGAGAGGGAGAAGAGAGAGAGGGGGAGAAAGAGAGGTGCGTGAGGGAGCTTATGGGAAATGAATGAAGGAAGAAAGAAGATTGAGTTTTTTTAAAAGTTTAGCAGACACATTCAAAATGACGAAGTATATTAAAATTTTGATTCAATTTGATTTTTTGAAATTTTAAAAATTGAAAATTAAATTAAATTAAAATAATTGATTTTTCTAAAAGTTTAAACCTGAACTAAATCAAATTATTAAATTAATCAAACTAAATTTTCAAATCCACGTGGCTCGATTTGATTTTTCAATTTAAACCAAACAATATCCACCCTCAAAGTGACTAACAGTGGGGATCTGAATATCAGAGTCCTCAAACCCAAGGTCATCATAGTCTACGAATTCCAGCCTATTATTGTCAATCCCCTCGGGCATCCTTCATCACGCTATCTCGAAATGACATCGGAGCTTTTTTTTTTTTGTTAGGTCCTGGAACGTGGAAATCATCTCCTCCATCTATTCTTATTAATGTATTACAGTTTGATAATTCTATTTGACATAAGTTACTTTCCTTTTTTTTAAGAAAAGAGGAAATTCGTTAAACAGTTCCCTTGTACAAAATCTTTAAAAAATATATATATAAAAATCCTCAAACAGTTCAATTAAACGACAGTCGTTGGCGATCTAGGACAACGCATCCGTATAAGCCATTAGCAGTCCGGAATCCGCGCAAAGAGAACGAAAACAGCGGCGTAGAAAAGAAACGAAAGGAAAAAAAAAAACACGCGCGTGTCACATGAACAAGAGAGTGGGTCTGCTTCCAGCACTCAAACCACTACACCCTTACCCTTAACCAAGTCCAACACGCAAACCAAACCCAACCAATCCTCGTGAACCCCTAACCATTAGCCCACGCCACCCCCTAAAATTAACTAACCTTCCCACACCTTCCTCCTTTTCTGCTCTTTCTTTTTCCGTTTCATATGGCTTCGGAACAGGACGACACCGTTTTCGAGCACGACCTCGACGACGACGACGACGAATCCTCCCAGCCCCAAGACGATGACGACGACGTTTTAGCCGACGAAGAAGAAGACGAGGAAGAAGAAGAAGACCTCAACTCTGCCACCCCTTCCACCTCCTCCCCTCCCTCAATCGTCCCCCTCGCCTTCCCTTCCGCTGTCACCGTCGCCGCTGATCCTCCTTCCGTATCCGCTGACTCCGTCCCTGACCCCAAGCGTCCGCGCGTGGAGTATTCGATCGTCGCCGTGGAAGAGAAGAGACCACCGCAACCGCCCCCTATGGACGAGTCGCGGCGGTTGTTTCAGCGGTTGTGGACGGACGAGGACGAAATCGAGCTGCTTCAAGGGTTTCTCGAGTACACGACTCAAAGAGGAAGTAATCACCACGATACCGCTTTGTTCTATGACCAAATAAAGTCGAAGTTACAGCTGGATTTTAATAAGAACCAGCTGGTGGAGAAATTACGCCGTTTGAAGAAGAAGTATCGTAATGTGCTTAATAAGCTTGGCTCCGGTAAGGATTTTAATTTTAAAAGCCCTCATGATCAGGCCACTTTCGAGATCTCTCGTAAGATCTGGAGCTCCACCGGTAAAATCACCGGTAGTGAAGATGCTAATTTGGACGACGACGATGCAAACCCTAACCCTAACCCTAATCATAACCACCACCATCTTTTTCATGATGATATTGTTAAAATTGAGGACCAAAAGTCAACTCCTAGGTCCCGCAAGCGCTCGCGGTCCAGGTCAGGTTCTGCTGTCAAAGTTGAAGATAAGCAGACTACGTTTGTGGCTAATACGGACAATAATGGAAATAATGGTAATTTTATTGGTAATAGTAGTAATAGTAATGTGAATGTTTCGGGTTTGATTGAGGAGACGGTGAGGAGTTGCTTGTCGCCCTTGTTTAAGGAGTTACTGAGTAATATGATGGCTGCAGGGGGGCCGTGTAGTGGGAAGGGGATTGGGGGATTAGCGATGAATGCTATGCCGTTGAGTTTTGGAGGAGGAGAGATGATGGTAGATGAGAAGTGGAGAAAGCAGCAGATTTTGGAGTTGGAAGTTTATTCCAAGAGGTTGGAGTTGGTTCAGGACCAGATTAGAGCACAATTGGAGGAGTTGCGGTCCATGGGTGGATAGCTGTTGATGGAATTTTGGAGTAAGTGATTTTATCTCACAGAAAGATTTAATCTTGGCTATTCATGCTTATTAGGGGAGTAACTGCATTTTCTTTTCGTTTTTTTCCATTTTTTTTTTTTTTTTTTTTTCCCTTGTGGGGGTGGGCCTGGAGAGGAACTTGGTTGTTATCTTTGGTCTTTTTAGTAAATTTGATATAAAAGTTGTTGAATAATGATTTTACTAATTTATTTTAGCAGTGGATAGTTTTGCTCTACTTGTAGATATGGCTTGATGCATAGATTTGAACGACTTTTAGAATAACGATACAGTTTTTATCTCAATACAAGCATTTATTGGTTCTCAACGTTGTATAATTTAGTTTTTGGGATTGGTTTCTGCTATACTATTGTGAATATTTTATAATTTCATTTAACATTTGCTAAGTATATTTTTGGTTTCATTGACACTTAACAATGAGATGAATGTTGGCATTAACTTTTTATTCAGTTGACTGTGTTCTTGATTTCATTCCTAGCTAGAGGAATTGTTGGTTATTGACTCACTTATTGACAATCAATGTTGACTTCTGCCAAGATAATATTTTCTGTGTTTATGGAAATTGGTAATGATTAACTTAGGCATGAGGTTTTTTTTGTTTTTTTTGGGTTCCAACACATCTACTAGACTTTCTTTTTTCCCAGTAAACTAATTTGGGTCATGTGAGATATTATCATTGCAATGGTTTTACGTGGTTGTAGTTTGTAGACAGACAATTTATGCTTGAAATAACACTTGGGAAGATAGAGAGGGCGCAATTGAATTAGTGTTTGTCTGAGGAAGAGATCAAGTGAAGTAGATCCAAGGGTGATAACCTGGGTGTCTAGTGGGTTTGCTTCCCACCTTTTGGACTGGCATTCAAATCCTGTGGCCAGAACAGCATACCTTTTGCATATGCTGTACATAGAGTGGACCAAGCTGGTGCAAGGAATTCTTTCCCATTAGTGACACATAATGCTGGATTTTGTTTAGCTTGAATTTGAACTTCTATACCGGTCTTCTTTGTGATGTCCAAAGTCTTATGCTTACCTTTTGCTTGAGTGTAACATCTCATATCATTAATATCCCACCTTTACTCTATGTTCGTATCTTTTGTTATATCATGGTTTGTGGACTCTGCCTTGTTACTTGTAATTAATACTCTTGTGAGGTTTCTGAAAATGGATTCTTGCTGTTGGGGTTAGAATAAGGAGCAACGCATTCAATTTGACTAGAATTTGCTGACTCTTCATTATCAGTGTTGGCTTCAAAAGTAAGTTTTTAACCATCGTCTTTTAACTTGTGGACTCATGTAGAAGGTTTACTTTTGAATAAGTAATACTTCGTAGGATATTTCAAATTTCAGGCAGAAGGTATTTGAGTTTGTAACAGATAATAGCAAGCTTGAGATAAGTCTTCTGAAGAGATTTCTGCTAGGCAAAAATATGATCAAGTTTTCATGGCGTGTAAATCCTGGAATTATTGTTATCTTTTGTTATAGAAATGCAAGGGAAAGTAATCTCTGATTACTTGGTGTTTAGATGCAAAAATTGTGAAATGGTGGAAACTGGAATAGGCATTTGTTGTTTGTGTTCCAAGATAAGCAGACTTTTGGAATGAAACAAATGTTAATAGATTGGTGTTATCAAGCTAGGTTGAATGCTTGATCAGTGAACCAACTTTTTTGGTTAGACCAGAGCAGAGCAAGTAATGCATGATCTGACTTGACTGGAGTTTGTGAATCAGATGGAGTTGCTCTTTGCAACTCTTTTGGTTTTTCTTTTGTCCTGCTTGATTGTGAGCCCTGCTACTGGGATGCATAGTTTTGTTTTGTTTTGTTTTGTTTAGCCTTGTTTTAAACTTGTTCAAGGCACCAAAAGTTTCGGTAATTAAATTACATTTGTCGATGTCCTTTTCTTGGTCTTCACTAATATCTTCTCTAAGTTAGAAGCTAGGTACGAAATAAAGAATGATCTTAATTAATGTGTATGTCAACATAATTAAAAATATTTTACATTTAATTTTTTTATATAATTTATATATAATAATTTAAAATAATTTTTTACATAAATAATTAAAATATTATAATTTATAGTTGATAGTTGAATAATAAATTTTTAAAACTAATAATATAGTAATGATAATTTTGACTTCTTTTTAGTTATTATTGTAAATGTTTAAAACAGAAGTTTTAAATAGCAATTGATAAAAATCATACTTGATTGAAGGTATATTCATTATTAGTTATTATTTTGTGTAGTTTATCAACATGTATTTATTAGCTATTATTAGATGAGAAATCTCTTTTGGATGTATCTATTAATTGTATCAAATATCATCTTTATTTGACTTAACCTATTTAAATCAGGTTGAATTTAATATTTAAAATTTGAATGGAGTTCAAGTTGGATATGAGTATTTGTGAATCTTATCTAAATTTGATTTGATTATATATATATATATAAAAAAAAAACTAATTATGTATTTTATATATATTATATTAATATATTACAATAAACATGATTATACTAGTTGGATTAGGTTTGAATTTCATGAAATTCGTCGAAACTTGACTTATGATCATTTTTAGAAATAGTTTATTAAAGGAAGAGTTAGTAACCACAACTTTCTTAAAGAAATTGAAAGAGATTATCTAAAATATATGATAACAATTTTCTTAAATAAATTTGTTTAAATATTTATGTTAACAAAATGGGGATAATATATAGTTTTTTATAATACATTTTATTGAAAGTTATTAGATAAATCAAACATGAATACTTTCTTAGAAAAAAAAATACAAATTATATATGTACAAATATCACTTTTTAGAAAATAAATGTTTTAAAAATATCATTTTTAGTTGTTTTTATTGGGAGCGAGTCTGTTTGAACTAAACAAGACATTAGAGGAATATATTTTTTTTATTCATAAATATTCATGTGAAATTTATCATCTATATAATTTAGAATGTCAATATAAACTTGATATTTAACACAATGAAAAATATATATATTAACCCAACATTAAATTTATCTGCTATTTTCATTTTAAAATTATAATCCTTTTATTATTTTTTCTTCAATAACTTTTCATTTTTATATATAATAACTGATAACTAAAAGTTATATATTATGATAAATTATATTTGGGAAATAATGATCAGTAATAAATTGTCATTAAACTAAATAGTTTGGATTTATTGTGAGTAAAAAATTGTTATGACAGCTCACTAAAATAATGAAGTTATGTTCAGGGAAAAATGAAATAGATGACATTTAACAATCCCAATAACATCATAGAGTGAAAGATGTTTAAGTGAATTGTAATAAAAGTATCTTAAACATTGGGTGTAATAGTTTTATTAAAAAATTATTACAAGTTATAAGAAAATGATGATCTTCATTGCTAATCAAGCCCAATATGATGGAATTTCTCATACTCTTTATACATGTGGAGGGTGGAAAGTATTAGGTTTATTTGTAAAAATCAGTAACTAATATTAAAAAAATATATTTTTTAAATATTCGAAAAAATATAATTAGATTCTTAGTTTTTGATTGTTGAAATATAAAAATTGGTTGATTTGCAATCACTATATTTCGTTCATACTTTACGTTAAAGATTATAATTACATTAAAGATTATAAAAAAGCATATACTTATTATTTATTATAATATTTAATTAATTTCTTATATATTTATTAATATATATTTTTATCATAATATTTATTGATTAACAAAAATAATTTACTTACAAAAATCATCATTTGTCAGTTATATTTTTCTTCACCATTTTATTTTTTCTATAAAAATAAAAAAAATAATTAGGTTTAAAAATTGTAATTCGTAAGATTTATGTTCAAAATTCAAAAAAAAAAAAAAGTTAGAGCTTAATATTTTAAATTTTATGAAATTAATGTGAAATTCTTATTTCGATTATAAATGGACTCTGCAAACAAGATATATATATATAATATATATTATTTTGGCATCCAAACGGAGACGCATGCTGAGATGGCAAAATCTAAATGGAAAAGACAACAAAGCCTCACACGCGTATGCTGCTACGTAAATGTATTTATTTAGTAGGGAAACAATATTCAAACTATATTAATATAATAAATCTTTCTTTCTGTATATATAAAATTTTAAAATTTTCAACTATATAAACTCTTAAAGCAATAAATAAATAAAATAAAATTTGATAATGAAATTCACACAAGTAAAATTCAGATAGAGTTATACTTGAAAAATGAAATTCGTATAAAGCAATAGCTATATTGAAGGCATAATAATGAGAAATAATTGATTGATAGTTTTATAAGTTTAAAATATGAATAAAACTATAGATTTATTCTACATGCACATAAAAAAAAGAATGAAGAAGGAAGACGATAAGAAGTTTTTTTTTTTACTAAATAAAATATAAAAACTAGTTTTATTTTTTTAAAAAAAGGCTAATATAACCTTAAAATAAAAATATTTATACTGAATTGACTAAAAAAGGTAATTTAATTAATTTTAAATTATTTAAAAATTTTAAGGACCAAAATTGACTTTTATTTTATATATTTATTACATCTTATATTTTTTTCTCAAAAATTTTAAAAACTCACCCTATTTGAAAATTCATATATTAAAAAAGTGAAATGAATTAAAATTTATTTTATTTTCAAAATATGTTTAAAAGAATTTTTTTACTTTAAAAATTTAATAAATTTTGTTATAAATTATTAATAAATTTTATTAATTGAAAAAATTCATATTACAAAAAAAATTTAATTTATTCCCAACCGGCTAAAACTCCGACATCTCCATTACTTTCGTTTCATACATAAACCATGCACCAAAAAAAACAAAATTAGACAACATTACTCCTCTCTTTCTGTGTGTGAATAACGTTAAAAAACCCGCCTTTCTTCAATCTCTCTCTCTCCCCGTCAGTTACCTACTGTGGATCATCGTCCTCTGATCTCTAAAGCCCTTAGATTTACAATCCTATTCTAGTCACTCTCCCTCCACTGACAGATCCAATCGTCTCCTATCCTGGTACTGCCTCTTTTTTCTTTCTCTCTTTATTTATTTTTTTATTTATTTTGCAGGTTTTTGATTGCCCGATTCATCTATCCTGCAATTCGATTTAAATGTCTGCGTTTTGTGAATATGTGAATTTTGGTTTTTTAATTGGTTGCAATTTACACATTCTTTTGATGCCCAGATTTAGAGTTGATCCTGTTCATTGGAAGTATTGATCATAATTGTTGAAGTTAATTAAGTCAAAATTGGGGTTTTTAGTTGGTTTGATTGATTGGAAATGGCAGCTCCTGTGCCTCCAGGGGCACCTAGGCAACAACCACCCAATTATAACGCTAATTATCAGCAGAACCCTAATTCATTATCTGATAATATGCAAAACTTGAATCTTTACCGCGGGCCCTTGATGCCTAATTCAGCTCCTAGGTCATCACCTTTTGGCCAACCCCCTCCATTTCCTTCCTCAGCCCCTTCACCGCCATTTTCCCGACTAGGAACGCCCCCTCCTGGTGCCATTCCTAGACCTGCTGCGCCTCCCTCTGGGTCCCCACCTCCTACATTTTCTCCAAACATGGTTCCAGGTAGACCCACTGGGCCACCTTTCAGCCAACCTGCAACTTTTGGGTCCAGACCGCCTCCTGGGTCATTGCCTTCTTCTTCCGGCAGTTCTGCAGTTACAGGCTTTGCCTCTGGGGCACCAATTCAAGGACCACCAGCACACCCTCTGGGTGCTCGCCCGAGTCCTATTGCATCTTCGTCTACGCATTCATCTGTGCCCCCTTCAATCTCATCAGGTGGTTTGGTCAATAATGGCCCACCAGCACCACCTGTATTTGGTGGGCCACGATTTCCTCCTTCAAGCAGTGTACCACAGCAACAATTGATGGGCCCTCCATCAACAAGTGGGGCAACACGACCACCTCCTCAAGTGCCAAGTATGCGCCCCTTAATGGGGAGTCATGGGATCAGTGGTCAACCGCTTCCTCCATTTTCAGCATCACCTCCAGGGGCACCATCATCTTCACTGCTACCTCAAGGAATTCCATCGTTTCCTGCACCACCTCAAGGGATGCCACCACCAACAGGTTTCCCTTTTGGACAACAAATGCAAGCCCAGCCAGTAAGTCTTTGAAGTTTACAATTTTCTGTTTGGAATTGTATTCTCTGTTGAAATTATTCCTCTTTGTTATTGTTAACTTCCCCGAAAAAGAGAGTCCTTTTGGCACTTCAGATAGGATGAAATCAGCATGTAGAAATTGGGTGTGATCTTTGACATTTATTCAGATGAAAACGACAATGTTGCTTTTTGTTTTTGAACAACAGTAAATTGATTATTTAATCTCGCATGAATTTCTCAACAAAGCGTGTGCTAGTACTGTATGCATTTCTTCTCTCCCCTATTGATATTCTTTATTTTAAATTTTGTGGATTCTTTTAGGTGGCTCCGCCTCCACCAATTCCTGGTTCTGCACCACCTCCTAGAATGTATGGAATGCCGCCACCACCAGCACTACCAAATCAAATGACTGCTATATCTCCTGTTGTTGGACAAACAGGAGGTTCATTGGCAGGGTCATCAAAGATCGAT
>CATIWR010693755.1:0-77928 GCA_949677035.1 Omphalea diandra | reverse complement strand
TATATATATATATATATATATATATATATATATATATTCATTCAAATAATATATATAAATTATGTTTTATCAAATTATATAATTATATTGTGTATAATATTAACATTAATTATAATACTATTACATTATGAGTAAATTATGTATTATAAATATATAATATACTATATAATTATAGTTATAAGTATATATAGTTATAATCAAATATACAATATACAATATAACTCCATATATGTAATATATAATTTAACTATATATTATTTCACACACTAATGTATTGTATCAATTTGATTTTTTATGGGATAAAATAATAATACAAAATTTTTATGAGAGAGATTTAAATTTATTTGAGCATGAAAATTTTATTTTTTAATTTAAAACTAAAATTAAATTGAATTGAATTGAAGCAAATGAGATCAATTAGAATTAATAAAACTGGACCGATTTTTTGAGTTCAATTCAATCTGATTTTTTATTTTTTGATCTTGGTTTTGATCTTTTGATATTTAAAGAACTAATGATTTGATCCGATTTTGATATTTTATAAAATACTAAACAAGACTAGATCATGCTTAGTCTAGCAACGAAAAATAGTGGGCGTTTCACGCCAGATTAAAATATTGGCGACAATATCATAGTCGGACATTGTTGGTGGGTGAGTGTCCGATTTTGTGAGTAATTTTGGTCGAGAGTAATACCACAAAAGAAAGTCTCAAACCCAAATGAAAATTTTATTTTTATTATTATTTGTTGATGGAACAAAATTTAATTAATTCGTTATTCTTTTATATCAGTTATAATATATTTATAATGTAATCCAATGAAATTTATCTAAAACATTTTTTATTGGTTTATTTTTTTAAATAGTTGAAACTTTAATATATAATCCCACTATCAAAAATTTTTCATCTCTAAATCCATTATTAACGATGTTGACTCCCTCAAATCTTCAATTTAAAAAATATATATATTTTTAAATTTATTTTTATGTGATATGCCACACCTAGAAGTACGATTAGCTTATAATTAACACTGTCGGTCACTATATTCTTAAGTGTCTAATAACTCAACTAACATTAAGAAATATTTTTTTTATTTTAAAAAATCAAATTTACTTATAAATTTTTCAAGAAAAAATTTTAATTAAATCTGAACAAATACCAACTCAATTAATTCTGTTTTATTCTAGCATAACTTTGCGCAACATAATATAAATGTCTTGCCACACCATAAACCAAAAAAGCTAAGAATTAAATAACAGCAACTTCAATAAATTTAAGAGATAATAAATAAATCAACACATAAAATATATAGTAGTAGAATGCATTAATAACAAGAGGGATCAATTGATTAAAGAGAATATAAATTTACGACGTAATTGGCTTGGACTAGGAATCAATTGAATTCATCCTTAGCTTGCTACATATCTCGTTTATTTAAGAATCAAAATCACATAGTTCTTGAATATGACTATCATTCTTAACCCACTTAACATGTTGTTTGACTTTTCTGAATTTAAAGTTAACGGTAATTAAATAGTTTAAATATTCACAAATTCCAATTATAAAACTTGATATAAAATTTAGTTCATTTTCATGTTTTTTACTTAGCTTTCATGTATAATTTCACATGTTAGAGTTTTAGAATTCAAATATTCTCACTAAATTATTTTATTTCAAACACTAATTCTGAAAAATAATGATATGTGGATGCATAAGTTTTGAGAAAAACTTAGTGAAATAGCACATTCAATACCGCATATAGAAATTAAACTACTAAAATAGTTTCAAATAAATAAACAAATTGAATATGATAATGCACATGTCATCGTCCACCATATGCTCTCTTTCTAATTTTTTTTTGTTTCTAAATATCCTCAATAATATCATAAAGATCATTGCTTAGCAAATTAATTTGATCACCGAAGAAGAACTAAGATATCATAATAGATATATAAATTATATTTAAACTCAACTGAGCTAAAATTCTGTAATAGTATACTCGTATAACTACCAGTTGCTACTCCTTTCTCAGAGAATCCGCCCCACTTCCTTTTCAATAATTTCATATATTTTAGTACAACAATCTCCGATCAAGAAAATAATTTAATACCATATAATGATACATCCTGACAATTTAACCTCAAAAACCTTATCCTTTAATTTTAAAGATTACTATCATAGGATGTGTCGTACTTGCTGCATTGTAGCATCTGTTCATCATATAATCTCATACTATCTCACATCAAAATACTAACCTGATAATTATTCTGTTGTCTATTAACTTTTACATCACACAGTACTCTCAGATTCACACCTCCTAAATATGGCCGAAGCTGCTGTGACCTGGGCAATTAACAAGCTGCAACGGTTGCTTACTGGGAAGTGAAGCTGTTGAAGGGTGTACATAAGGAAATTGTAGACATTAACGATGAACTGGAGAGCATGAAGTCGTTCTTGAGAGATGCAGATGCTAGAGTGGATCAAGGAGGAGTCGACAGCGGCTTCAAAACTTGGGTGAAACAAGTACGTGAAGTTGCTTACTGCATCGAAGACGTCATCGATGAATACATGATGCATTTGGCTCGAAACACAAATCATCATGGTTTCTTGCGTAGGATCCATGGATTGGTGAAGAAATTGAAGTCACGCCACAGAATAGCCTCCCAGATTCAAGAAATCAAGAAATCAGTTCGCGAAATAAGGGAAAAAAGCGATAGATATAGCTTGAATTCTTCATCAGAGCAAGAAAATATAGGCGTGACCCTCGAGTGGCTTCCCTCTTCATTGGGGAAGCTGAACTTGTGGGAATTGAATCTCCCAAAATTGAACTCATAAGTGCGTTGATAGATCAAGAAATAGCCAAAACCAAAGTGGTCTCAGTGGTGAGCATGGGAGGATTGGGCAAGACCACTCTTGCTAAGAAAGTGTACGATTCTCAGAAGGTTGCGTCACACTTCGATTGCTACGCTTGGATCACAGTATCTCAATCCTACAAGAATGAGGAGGTGTTAAGGACCATGATAAAGGAATTCCAACGAGAAAAGCTACTGGATGCATTCGATGGAATGGAGACGATGGGCGAGGTGTTGCTGATCAGGAAATTGAGAGACTACTTATCAGAAAAGAGGTATGTGGTTGTTTTTTTATGATGTTTGGAGAAGTGATTTCTGGGGTTATATGAAGATTGTTTTTCCTGATAATGGTAAAGGCAGTAGAATCATATTCACAACTCGTAAAGAAGATGTCGCCCCTTCTTCTAACGAGTCTTCATTTTATCATGTCTACAAACTTCAACCGTTGCCCCACGGTCAAGCCTTTGAGCTCTTTTGCAAAAAGGTTCTCCAATCGAATGAGGGATGTCGTTCATCTGAATTGCTTGAGTTGTCACATGCCACTGTTGGAAGATGTGAAGGATTGCCCTTAGCCATTGTAACAATAGGCAGTTTATTAGCAACTAAAGATAAGACTGTTTCAGAATGGCATAAATTTTACAAGAGTCTTAGTTCATCCTTAGCAAGTGATCAGCGTCTCACAAGTATTGCAAAAATTTTATCCCTAAGCTATCATGATTTGCCTTACTACCTTAAATCTTGTTTTTTCCGGAGGATTACTCTGTTAGGTGTTCGAAATTAATTAGATTGTGGACGGCAGTGGGCTTCATTAAGGAAAGGCAAGGCATGGCATTGGAATACACTGCAAAAGAATACTTAATTGAGCTTATTCATCGAAGCTTGGTTCAAGTGGCTGAGGTCAGTGTTGATGGTGAGGCTAGAGCTGGTTGCATCCATGATCTGATACGAGAGATTATTCTTTGTCACTCGAGAGACTTAAGTTTTGATCAAGTCTCAAATAATAATTTCAGAAAATTGAAGGGGAAAAGCCAGCATCTCTCAATTTATAATCGAGTAAAAAGCACTTCAGAGGGCAATAGCAATTGTCAAACGCATTCCATTACTATTTTTGAAGTAGATGGCTTGCCAAAATCTTTTAATTAATTCAGTCAATGCAAAGTTCAAGCTTTTGAGATAACTTGATTTGGAAGGAGCTCCTTTGGATCATATTTCTGAAGAATTGGGAAATTTATGGCACTTTAGATACTTAAGTTTCAGAGAGACAAAGGTGAGGACCCTACCAAAATCAATTGGTGAGTTGTGCAACCTAGAGACACTGGATTTGAAGTTTTCCTTTGTGTATGATCTACTCGTTGAGATCAATAGGCTCCTTAAACTGCGGTATCTTCAAGCCTGGGTTTATGATACCAATGATGAGTTCAATCTTCGCCATATAGGGGCCCTAAAGATACATGGCAACATTGAGTGTCTAAAGGCATTGCAAAAGCTTAATTACATTGATGTAGATCACGACACGAACCTAATTCACCAGCTGAAAGCGTTGACACAGATGCGACAATTAGGAATCGGAAAATTGAAAAGAGAAAATGGTTCAACTTTGTGCTCTGCAATAAAGAAGATGACTTGCCTTCGCACTCTGCATGTGGGTTCAATAAATGGGGAGGAATATCTTGACTTACAATCAATATCTGATCCTCCTTCTCTTCTTCGACGTCTTCACCTGTATGAGCCATTAGCAGAGTTACCAAATTGGATTTTCAAACTAACGAGTCTGGTTAAGCTCGATTTTGGTTGGTCAAGATTAGGGTATGGCACACTACAGCTTCTCCAAACTTTACCCAATTCACTAAATTTAGGGTTTTATGAGGGACACAATGGAGAACAATTGCATTTTCAAAAGGGATCCTTTCAAAAACTCAAGGAACTATGGCTCGAATGCTTGATGGAACTGAGTGAGCTAAAAAATAAATCAAGGAGCGTTGCCTCTTGTTGAAGAGCTAATGATTGGGCCTTGCCCTAAATTGAAGGAGATGCCCTCTGGAATGCATTTTCTGAGAAATCTCAAAAGGCTGAGCTTCATTGATATACAGAGAGAATTGCAGTTAGAATGCAACCAGATGGAGGTCATGATTATTGGAAAGTTGTACCGGTTGTCAATTTCGAGTATAAGCTTAGAGGACTTCGATATGATAAGTACAAGCTGGGTGATTCAACTTTACGTAAACTCTTGAGAGAGAGTAATTCTTGAAATGAGGTGATGCAACAAGCTGCAGCGCTAGTTTCCTTATACTGGTAGCGAGCTGCAGTGCTGCTTTCTTCTGAACCTATTTTCTTCACTGGACGCTAGAGAACAGCCCCATTTTGGAGTGTGATTGGGAAATCAGCAGGTCCCTGTGCAGCTGCAGTGAGGTTTCGCAGTGACAAAAAACTTGTGTCTCGTGATCCTAAGAGCAACAACTATAATTACAAATATACTTTTTCTGTTGGAATCTCTCCAATTTGTCGTGAAGATTTGATCTGTCTGCTCCAGAAATTTATGATAGTTTGGGGAATCTTGGTCCCCTCGTGATATGGCAAGCGGTACTGGAGGTCATCCTTTAAGCCTCTGCTCACTAGCAGGCAGGTTGTGGAATATATTGTATTAAATGTGGAACCTGTTAAACATGATGACAACAGCTGAAGGTATGCTTGGGCCGAAGTAGCCCGTTTATTAGATTTTGGTAAAAATAATACTTTTTTCCCTATAGAAACACATCTGGGCCTTGTTTTGAAACCTGATGATATAAAGATCTGGTCCTTTCAAAAGCAATTTTGATAAAGAAGAGCTATGAAGAGAAGCGGCAGAGAAAATATGGGAAGCCTCGTGCTTGGAAGCTTAAGTCTCTTAACATGGAAGTTGATGACTCGAAAGATAGAAGTGACCTAGAAAAGATAGACAGAGAATATGAACAGTTCTTAAGGGATCAGGAAGAGAACCCATAGTTGAGGTTCAATAAATCATTATA
This sequence comes from Omphalea diandra, assembly GCA_949677035.1. Lineage (NCBI taxonomy): Eukaryota > Viridiplantae > Streptophyta > Magnoliopsida > Malpighiales > Euphorbiaceae > Omphalea > Omphalea diandra. Next base: position 72,072 of record CATIWR010693755.1, on the reverse strand, counting down.
TCGTAATAAAGAATATCAACCTTCAGAAGAAAATGTACCTTCTATTCCTTTGGATGATCACATGCAGGAATGAAGGTTAAATTTTTGTTGTTTTAGGTTTTGCTTGAAATGATGGTTGTTTGAGTGGCTTTGTATTGTGTGCTATGCCTTTTTGATTGCTTTCTTATATAGTTCTCTCTATCTATGATGTTTACAGCAAGTTTTGCTCATTTTATTTTTATATCAATGTTATTTATGGATAAATGAACTCTGGAATAAAGTAGAGACATTCATTTTGCTTGATAATTTAAAATCATCTCTTCTGGATATAAATTAATTATTTTATGCTACGAACTTTTCATTTTTCGCGTAGGAGATAGCATTATCAAGTATCTTCTTTCCTCATCTTGCATCCTTGTTGACTGCTTGACCAGGGGTTTTTTCGTATACCGGGTTCGAAAAATGTTGATGTAAAGGTTGCTGCTTTTGGGGCTGCGACTAGTTTAGTACAATTGTTTTCAAGCTCTTTATATGTTGACAGGTTCAACGACTTGGTGAGGGTGACGATGGATGTGTTTGATTTGTTGAAATGCAATAAAGAGGAGTGTGCTCAAAAGGGTTTAGTTAAATTGGTGATGGAAAAGCCTCAAATGTTGACGCCTTATGTGAATGATTTAGGTTTGAGTATGCTTCAGATATCTGAGTGTAAAGTGTTCTGCTACAGATATCTGAGTGTAAAAGTGTTCTTAAGGATTAAACAACAAATTGTCCAGTTCAGTTTTTGATGACCTTGTTAAAAGAAAAAAAATTTGGCACCAGCATTGCAATTTCTGCCTTCTGAAAGTATGGCTGAGTTGTTCAGTATTCCAATGAGAATGATTCTTGCTGTCAAAGAAGAGGCTTTGTGGTTTGAGATGGCAAGCGTACAGGATGATAACGCAGGGAAGACAGTCACCTATAGCTATGGAATCAAGTGACTGAACCAGATATTTCAGTACAATGCGACTACCACCCTGATTTAAAACTTGTTTCAATCTAATCACAATGAACAAAATGAATGCTGATAGGAGAAACGTAAGTTCCAAATCTCATCAATAGACCCAAAAAAAGAGGAAAAAAAGGCTTTTAAACGTTAAATATTATAAGAATCAGATCATTGTACCTTTGACTTGGAGAGGCTGCTGCATCTCGCATGTAGCACATAGAAACAGCAAGTTGAAGAGACGGGTTTTACAAATTGGAGTGAAGGCCCATCCAACCCAAAGTTTCTAACTTTGGGCCCAACGACTGAAAGGCCACATCTTTTTGACAACCGAAACAGTAACTCTCACCATCGCCATTGCTTCTGATATTGAGGGAATTTTAATTAATTCACACACTAAGATCTCAACTCCAATTCTGCAAGCAGATAAGGAAGGGTAAGATCTTCTTCACATTCCGATTTGTGTTTTCAGCTATATATGATGGATAAAATCTTTGGATTTGGTGTTATTCGTGTGGTTTGTGTTTCCGTCTGCTCGGTGTTGTTGGTTCAGTAAGCTATGCATTTTTGTAGTCTATCCAATTGAATACAGTATTCTCAGCCTAGAAACCTGCAATTGAAAATATCCAGCTCTGTTTGGTTGAGGTTCTTCCCTTTCTTTCTCTTAAACATCCACCTCTGTTTGCTCCTTCACAGCTCTGACCCCAAATTCATTTGTTTATTTAGTTTCAATTTGTTGCCTCAACTCAGCTACATTTGAATTGCGTTTTGCTCAAGCTAAACTGCATTATTCTTTCGTTTTTACCTACTTTCTTATTATCTTGTAGCGATTTTGAGCAATCAGACATAAAATTTCTCCCTTTTTTTTTATTTTGGGGGGGGTGTGGGGGTTGAGGTGAATGACATTGATACTTCATAGCTTACACAGGCTCGAAGAAGACAGATGAAGCTTCCCATCTCTTTTTGGCTTGTTTGGCGTGTTGCTCACTGACACTGTGTATTTTTGTTTATATATGAATGTTAGTGAGTGTGAGTAAATGAATTGACAAAACAAGTTTCTCTCTTCTTGGTGTTGTTGTGAGTAGTTCCGTCCAAGCCCAAAAACACAAAGCTTTGTGGTTCCTACAGAGGCTGGGCCTATTGGAGCAATAGGCTCAACTCTGTGAGTGTGAAGCTCTTTATTTCTACTCTGTTTTTTTAATTCAATACTAAAGGCTTCGGCTGTTTTCAATTCAACTCAACATTAACTGCTGTGGAGTAAGGTGTTTGTGAGCTCAAGCCCTGCACCATCATCACCAAGTTGAGTCAGAGATTCAACTCCAAATGGGTACCCTCTCTTATACTGGACTCTTTTCATTTTGTTGTCCTACAAAGCACAAAAATTTACTCTCAGATCTCACTAATTTGTTGTAATTATTATATTTTCTGTTTCTTTCTATGTATTAGATTCATCATCGTCTTTTCTGTCCATCAAATCCTCCAAGATCTTCGTGGCAGGCCACCGTGGTCTTGTCGGCTCTGCCATCGTCCGCAAACTCCATTGCCTTGGGTTCACCAATCTCATCCTTCGCACACATGCTGAGCTCGATCTCACTCGCCAATCCGATGTCGAATCTTTTTTTGCCGTCCAAAAACCTGACTTTGTTGTCGTGGCTGCTGCCAAAGTTGGCGGCATCCATGCTAACAACACATACCCAGCTGATTTCATAGCTGTAAATCTCCAGATCCAAACCAATGTGATCGACTCCTCTTATCGACATGGCGTCAAGAAATTACTCTTTCTTGGTTCGTCCTGCATATACCCCAAGTTTGCCCCACAGCCTATCCCTGAAAATGCTTTGCTCACCGGGCCTCTGGAGCCTACCAATGAGTGGTACGCGGTGGCCAAGATCGCCGGAATCAAAATATGTCAAGCTTATAGGATTCAATACAATTGGGATGCCATTTCTGGGATGCCCACCAATTTGTATGGCCCCTATGATAACTTTCATCCAGAAAACTCTCACGTTCTTCCTGCATTAATGAGGAGGTTTCACGAGGCAAAGGCGAATCGGGCGAAGGAGGTGGTGGTGTGGGGAACAGGGAGTCCATTGAGGGAGTTCCTTCATGTTGATGATTTGGCGGATGCGGTGGTGTTCTTGATGGAGAGATATAGTGCATTAGAGCATGTGAATGTGGGGAGTGGGAAGGAAGTAACTATCAAAGAGTTGGCTGAGTTGATGAAGGAGGTGGTTGGTTTTGAAGGGGAATTGGTTTGGGATTCATCGAAGCCTGATGGGACTCCAAGAAAGCTTATGGACAGTTCTAAGCTGTCGGGTTTGGGTTGGACCCCCAAGATTTCACTTAGGGATGGCCTTATTGATACTTACAAGTGGTACTTGGAAAATGCGGTCAACCAATGATGCCGCAGCGCCTGATTATGGTAAAGGTATTCATACTTTAGAGGAGATAATTGGCCGTTGGTTTTCTTATTACCAAGCCTTTGCTATAATTTCTAGCATTCATTATGTACTACTACCTGTCCTATAATATATTGGATCGTAAAATGTTATTCAAGCTCACTGTAATTCATATCCTTTTTTATGTTTATTTGAATTTCAAATTCTCGAGTCGTCTTTTATGGATGTAGTTGGTGAATGCTTGTTTGCCTATGTTTCCAGGGATATTATCATACAAATATATCCTCATTATTCTGAAATTATGCATGTTCATGTATGCTTAATTTTCCAGCAATACAGGTTCATACTTGAAAGTAAGACTATCCAAGTTAATTTCAGATACACTTAGCCAAATTGTGTATCAAGCAAGTTAGACACGGCTAGAGAACACACCACTCTCTTAGAACTTGTAATTGTCAATTTCATCAGCTAGCTTTGTCTTCCTTATTAATGTAAGCGCCAAGAAGTGTGCGACAGAGAGTTCCATGTTCAAGTCACACTAATGGCAACAATAATTTAGCAATGTGGTTTAATTTTTAGGTTGATGGATCAGAAGTTATCATGTTAGAATCGTAGGATGGCCAGTAACCAGTATCAAGAAGGAAAATGTGAAGTTTGTAATTTGGTTGTAAGCAATTGACTCTTTTAATTTGCAAGTGCTTTAGCTTTGTAGATGAAAAGTTTTTGTAATCGGTGCTTTGTTCTAAAAATATCCCTTTTTTGTCTTTAATCCTAGTGCACTAAAATGTTGCAGCTTAAAACTTCTCAGAAAAAAGCAACAGATTCAAGCTCCATGAGAATTTGTGAAATTAAAAAAAGAAAAACCAATCTCCTGCTCAGTTGCCAAAAAGTACATATAGGATTAAGACTGTTTAATGCATTAATCAGCATAGTGGTTGGCTATGAACTTCTGCGTACAAATTTGGCGAGCTCAAACCTAAAAATCCCGTGTCAGCACAGAGGAGTATAGCAGGACAAGAAGCTAGTAGCATGCTTAAATGCATGAACAAAACCATTTAGCACACAAGCTGTCTAAACTTCTTAAAAATTTCCAAGCCAACGATCTCAGAAAATCAGTGCAGAGTGCATTGAAAGAGTGAAAGTCTGATGATCCAAATCTTTGATGGTTCACAATGAAACATAGGTCATCTAAGGCACATCTGAGAAGCAATTTCAGATAAGATTATAAGCGAAGAGAAGAAGTAGGAGTTTTGTGCCTGGCTTAACTGAAATATGAATCCTCAGTAGCCTCAAACATTTTATGTAAAACAATCACTCATCACCCCATGTCGATGGCCCGTCCATTCCAATTTCAACTTCTGCTAGCAATTGGAATGTAGTATCCACTCCTTGTTTTTTTGTTTTCTTTTTCTTTGCAGATAAGGCAACTAAGCCACCCGTGGAATTTACATCTTCATCAGTTTTATCTATCATTCTCTTTTCACCACCAAGTACTGCATTTTCTGTAGCATTAACAGCAAAAAGATCTGCCAATGATGTTTCCCCACTATCAATTACATCAAGCTCACCTTGTCCCTCCCTTGATTTTTTCCTGGATTTCGTTTCAACTTTGTTACTATCAGCCCCACAGACTAGAACATCTTTCTTCAAGAATTTCTTGTCTATTTTCTTCTTTTTCTGCTTCACATCACCCATCTCAAGATCATTACCATTATCTTGCTCTTGTGATGTTTTCCTATTTGGTTTCTTCTCGATTGTGATGCTATCCCCTTTGTGGACTGGGGTTCCTTCCTTTGGTGAGAGGATTTCCTTCATTTTCTTCTTTCTCTGCTTCAAATCCCTTCCCATATCAATATCACTAACATTATTGAAGAGAGCATTTCCCCTCAAGGGATCCTTTTTCTTTTCCTTAGGAACTTCCAGCTCATTAGCAGGAATTAATGACAAATCATCAATTCTACCAACTCTGCCACCATCTTGCTTCTTGGTACTACTATATACTGGTCTAGCATTGAATATATGCAATCTTGGCAATAATTTTAGGACCTGCAATATCAATATTTAAAACAATAATGTGACGTTGTGAACAGCACAAAGCTAGAAAGATATCAAACAAGAGAAACATCGGAAACATCAACACCTTCTTGGCTAATTTGTCCCATTCAGCTATAGGGTTTCCTTGTAGATTGAGGTTTTTCAGTTCAGTTAAGAAATTCAGCACCTGCAATTTTATTGTGTCACCAATACATGCAGTAAAATCTACGATTAAAATTCAAAGCAAGGTAGAAAAGATGCAATAAGATTTCCACATGCCTTACCTTCACATCTGACCATCTTGTGATCATATTATTCCCCAAATCCAAGTTCTGTAGTTTCTTGTTAAAAGCCAAACCCAGCCAGGAGAGTCTAAGCAATTCAGAGAGAGAGAGAACATTGCAATTTAACACAAGCAAAACCCTACTAAAAAACAAGAAAATGAAGTAAAACAAGTAACAATACATGATATAAGCTATGATGCAAGCAATTAAATAGCTCCTAACAGCCAGTCTTCCAGGACAGGATTCCATAAACATGAATTGATGAGTAAAGCATCTATCTTAATATCATTATGAGCAAGTCGAAGCTCTTTCAGCTCAGTGCACGACTGTGGTGATGAGCCAATAGTCTCAAGGTGGCAATTTGAAAGAGAAAGCTGCAATTTGAATGATTTTAGATGCCCCAGTGACAGTTGACAGAATTGCAGCAGAACGCCATTAATCCCCAACAAACTGCTTACCTTTGTGATAGACTTCACCTTGACCAGTGACTCGCCAATTTCATGGATTGGATTTCTGGAAAGAACCTCAAGAAAATTGCAGCAGCATAACTTAATTTCTGGACTCCATATGCTGAAAGATCCATTCAAATTATGATTTTGGTTTACAGCACTTGCATACTAAAAGACTCAGAAGCCAAATGTCTTATCAATCTAAAAAAGTTTGAGCACTTAAGTTGAAAGATCTAAATTAACCTTGTTTTGTCAGTTCAAGAATACACCATAAAGCCTCAAAGATTTTTAGAAGATTACAATCTAAACTATAGAGCAAGTTAAATCAAAAACTAAAATTACAGGAAGGAAAATTTTGAAAAGAAATATCATCAGTACCTGTAAAAAGAAGATCCAGTGTCCACATGATTATAAAAGGTTCTTAAAATGGTCTATAAATTTGCAATACAAGAAAAATAAAACAAATATGTGCAAGAAACGTTGTCAACTACTGTCCTCTCCTGAGTTGCGACTTGCTACAGGTAATCAAACCATTGCTACAGCTAATCATTTGCATGAATTTAAATTGACAGCGTGCTCTTCATTAGTATTCCAGTTGAACAATACTGTTACTCTAATGTTTTTCCTTTCTTTGGCCAAATGGGCTGCCCTTCAGTAAGATACATGATATCTCACTTATAAACATATTAATTATGCACTACAAGGCTTATCTGCTCATCAGCTGTTTTTCATTAACCACGAATAAGTAGAAAATATAATGATTCAGATGAGGATAGGGAAAAGTACAATAAGCAGCCAGAGGCAATAAATTAATTGAGTCGCAAGAAAATCAGAGGAGTTGCTTCAGGAACTCATACCAAGAGTATTGAGTTCTTTGATTTGATCCAGTTTGCAAATGGAAGCAATCTCATTGTCTGCAAAGCAGAAGAAAAACACTATATAATGATAAGATTAACCTTGAAAAGAGGAGGATAAATAAAAAGCTCACCATTCAAAATCAAAGCGCGTAAGCTGACAAGAGATGTAACCTCATCGATTGATTTCAGCTTATTTTTGCCAGCATTTAACATCTGGATCAAAACAAGAAGCAAAAAAAAAAAAAGGAATTGAAAAGTTATAAATTTGAGAGCTTTCAATCACCAAGAATAACAAGAAGTTCAAAAGTAGTAGACTGGTCAAGTAATAGTAATAATTACAGTGAGCTTAGAAAGAAGTTCAATTCCTTCAAGCTCTCCAATTTGTTCTGCGCAACTGATAGCCATTTCAAGTTCACACAAGACCTCAATCCCTAGTTTAGGGGGAAAAAGGAGAATCTTTTAGTAATCAAAACCAATCACTATTTAATTTAAAAAAAAATGAACATTTACATATATATAAATAGTACCAGGAGCGAAGTGAGACTATTGAATGCGAGGTCCAGTCTCTCCAAGTTGGTGAACTGGGTCAAGCATGGAACCTACAAGAATACTCGATCAAAACTAAATAAGACAGAGATTAGATGGAAAATGAGGAGGGTATGGTAAGTAATACATCGGAGAGAGCTTTGTAAGTGAGGGTGAGACAAGTGATGGAATTGGGGTCACTGCTCTTCTTATCCTTCAAAACCTGTTCCAAGCTCAATGCTTTCATCCTTCCTCACTCAGTCTGTGCTCCAAAATCCCTAAAAAAGTTTGAATCTTTTCATCTCCTATGCTTTTACAGCAGCTCTTTTGTGGTCTGTTATAGACGAACGGTGCAACAAGGAAACGGCAACGTTTATTCATAGTTGGTTTTTTGATTGAGATGACATAAATTTAATAAATTCTCTTTTTTATATTTAAATTTGTGAAAATCATTAGAAAAAACATCAACTCTCAAGAATTTTTCATTTATATCCTAAACAAAAAAAGTTGCTTTTTAAATAGATAAACTTTCATTTTAATTTCAGTCTAGACTTGGATATACTTTTCAAATCTAAAAGTTGTTAACTAGATCATTCATGTGGTATTGAGTCTAAGATAAGATTTGTTTACATTACCATATGTGTGGCATCATTCACCTGATTAATTTTAGAATAAATCACAAAAAAAAAATTAGACTTTCAAAAGATTTTCATTTATATCTGAAATAATATTTTTTTTTTATTTTAAATACATGAATTTTAATGTTAATTTCAAGTTTGGCTTCAGACATGATAGACATTTATTTAAACATGACATTTATTGACATACCATTTGTGTTAATATAACATTAACCTTATAATCACCCTCAACACAATGTTGTTAATAATTTTAATTTTAAACAAAAAATATTACTTTAAATTTTTAAAAAATTAAATATTTTTAGTAAATAAAATAAAATCAATCTCTTCAAAGTTAGGAATATATTTAAATTGTTTTTTTTAGACAAATTTTTATTAGAATGTTAGACTAATAAAATCTATGTTTAGCAATTTATTCTAATATTAAAAAAGAAGAATAAATTGAATCTAAGATGGACTTAATTGATAATTTTGGAATAATTTTTAATTTCAATTACTTGTTATCATAGAAGTATTTTTTTTTTAGTATAAAAATGATTAGAAAAATCAATACTTTTATAATAAAATCAGACTTATTGGTTGGATCCAAAAAATTGAAACTGGTCAATGGTTCGGTTTATTTCACCATTAAAAATCAATCATCTAAAAAATAGTTAAACTTGAAAAAAATCTATCAAAACCAAAAAAAATTACTCAAAACTAAATATTAAAGCAAAAAATTTTAAAAATTACACTATTTTACTCAAAATTTGAATTTTAAAAAATATTTTTTATTAGTAATCATATTGTATATTTTTAAATTTTTAAATATTTATTAAGTATTATTTATATATTTTTAAAAAATAAAAAATATCTATTAAATAAAATTAAAATGAAAGTTCATATATTTAAAATAAAAATAAATTTTGTTTAGAATATAAATGAAAATTTTTTGAAAGTTTAGATTTTTTTTGTGATTTACTTTAAGTTTGGTCAATGAAATGGTGCCACGATCTCAAATTCAAATACCACATCCTTCGCCACGTCAATAAATCTCAAGTTTGAAAGATTATATAACCTATCCGAGACTATATTTGAAATTAAAATGAAATTTATTTATTTAAAAAGAACCTTTTTTTTTCCAAGATATAAATGAAAATTTTGAAAGTTGAAGAATTTTTTTTTTTGTGAACTTTCCTTTAAATTATTTATGTAAAAATAACAAACTTTAAATTATTTGTTTAAAAATAACAAACTATACTCTCCACTGTAAATTTAAATCTTATATTTTAAAAACTTGTATCCTGAAATGTAGATTATATAATCTATAAACATTGACATCTTTGTTTTTCTTTTTCTTAAATTCTCATTCATTCCTTTGTAAAATTTTAAAATAGTGGACTTGCTTGAATTTTTATGGAAAGCAGTAGTTGATTCTGAATTAAATTATATTCAATTCTAAACTTACGAAGAGTACTTCAGTATTTTAGTGACTCATGCTCTTGAATTTCCCTTAAAAAAAATTATGCTTTTGAACTAAATTCAACTAACTTAGATATTATAATTGATATTACAAATGCCTGTCAAGCTTTGAGATTGAATCTCAACATGTAATTTAGTTGAATTTAGTTCAAAAGCATATACACTTGAGAAGAATACACTGCAAATCAACTCTTTGCAAGGTAAGAAAAATATATTACTCTCCGGTTAGGAGCAATTAATAAATTCTCTAGATAAATCCAATCCAAGTTGTTAATGCAATCCCTCAACTAACATTTTGTCCACACCATACATTGGAAGGTAACAATAAACTCCTTGAATTGAGCTTCGTAATTCTGAGACTAACTAGATTAAAGCCACATAACAAATGAACTATTCATGTCCCCCTTCCTCTCACATCAACCCAAAAACCAAACCATGCCCTTGATTAGACCGCATTACTGGCAGAGGCCGCTCTAATGGTATACAAAATTACTACTTCCCATATTAGGAGCTCTTAAACATCCACAAATCAGGTGGTGCCATCATGAAATGTACTTTTCCTGCTGCTCTTGAAGTAGCTTTGCTGAAGACTTGGCATCCAGATACAAGGCGCTAACTTCCTCAAGGTCAGCCTACATATTATGCAAGCACACCTCAGCAACAACAAAAATTATGGATATTGGACAATTTATCTCTTTTTTAAGGTGCATTCAGTTATTCTCTCACAAATGCGAAGTACAACAGGTTAGTTGATAAGAAAATTATAATTACCTTGCATATGTTGTCTCGGCCATTCATTTTTGCCACAATGCTAGCAGGTGATAATAGTTGAACTGCATGCCTGAGAAGACATAAAGGGCAACAAGATTTGTAAGTTTAAAAACGCCGACAGAACTGATTAGCAGCACATTATAATATAGATTTATTCCAAACCTTAAAGAGGAGCATTGACCAATCTCTCCAAGAAATGCCAAACTTTCTTCATCTACAATCAGTTCCTCTACCTGTGCACGAATTGCTAAAATCTAACCAAAGAAGAAGAGACCTTTACTTGGTTGCATTGATCAAATAAAAGGAATTTACAAACAAAATACATGGACAACAGAAACCATAATAAAACTAGATCAGAACCTGTATCATTTCAGAAGGACCATAAATTTGTGTTCGGATAATCACCAACCGGTCTAACAAGTCAACAGGTATGCCATGAGGACTATTCATATCTGTCCCTCTACATGCAGCAAAACAGCACAGACATGCATTGGCAATTGACCATTTCAACACAAATGTGATAAACGTAACAATAACATAATCCTTTGACCTTTGTGAAACATTAAAGAACTGAACATCAATTAATGCCACAAAACCAATTCCAAGTTCCTTCTATAACGTTACCAACCCTAATACTGACTAAAAACCATGGAAAATTAATATTAATAAAAGAAGGGAGACATAAGTGCAAATAATTACAATCATAAGTGCTATAAGAAAATGGCTTATTGTGGTTAGGGTGAGCAAAAACCAGACTGGACAGCAAAAACCGACCATAATAAGTTGGTTCAGTTTGGTTTGGTTTAATCTTTTAACAAAATCGGTTTGGTTCGGTTATAATTTTAAAAAAATTTCGGTTTTCAGTTTTCAGTTTGGTTTTTTAAATAAAAAACCAAAAGAACCGAATTGATCAAAGTTATTAATAAATCAAACCAATTTGAATCTAACCAGATTTAAAATACATGTAATTTAATCGAATCAAAGCGAACCAAATTTTTATAGGTTCAGTTCGGTTTATAGGCGTATAAATTTCGGTTTAATTGGTTCGGTTAATTTGGTTTTTTCAAAAATTTTGATTTGATTTTAAATATATAAAATTTGGTTTATTTAATTTTAATAAAAAACCGAACCTAATTAACCAACCGTTTGCTCACCCCTAACTGTTGTCCATTTTGCCATTCAATGAATCAATAATTTTGAAAGAGTATTAGTTTTCAGAAAGAAGGAAGAAAATATTATTTTGGCTATTCAATCAAATGCAATTAGTTCCATCATGCTCTCTGCGATAACTAAAATCAAAATCAAAGAGACAGCTATGGTGGTAAATAAAATAGTTAAATAAATGCTTCTAAACATCAAAACTCTCTGCAACAAACATTATTTGCACTATTATTTTCTTCTTTTTTTGGGGGGGAAAGTGAGAGAGAGCGCACCACAGGGTAAAGGTATGCATAAAAATTTCCAAACAAGGGTCCATGATAATGCATCCCACACAATTCACAGTGCAGTCACTTTTTGGTTTCAGAATGAATGGCAATTTCACAAATATTAGAAAATTAATGCTCAATATGATTTAACGGTGACAAGTTAGGTCTAACCACCCACCATGGCTTCCAGCATGAGAATAGCCACAACATCATACCAAGCATACATATTCTTCATACCTTACATTACATATTCCTCTATTTGTGGCAAATATTACAATTGGAGACAGTGAGCTCTCCAAGGCACGATTCAAATACGAAAAGCACTCCATGTCCAGCATGTGCACCTGAATAATGTTTTCGAAAACATAAAAGAAATATCGGAATACATAAAATGTGGCAATGGCTTAGGAGAAAAAGAAGAACCTCATCAATAAATAGCACACCAGGGACAAGCTCTGCAATGCCTTCATCAATATATCGATTAACAACCTACCATCAATAGAACATTTTCAGCAATGTCACATTTTAAAAACAAAAGTTCAGAGCAAGAATATACCTTTAATGCAACTCAACTGGATAATCACTAACCAAATAAGAATGGCTAACTTATTAGTGATTAAAAGATCACCATAAAATTGAATGGATAATGCTTGAATTTTTGAAATTAGCATCATGAATAATTTGTCATCAAAATTAAGTCAATAAGGTGTCTCACAAAATCTGAAGAAATAGATCGGATGTTAATTCAGTTGCAAACCTTGCTTTATGACTTTGTTGCCCTAGAAACATTTGATGCAAACAAATCTATCCAGTAAATTCAAAAGAGAAGTACCTTATTTATTTCTTGTCGTAGCTTGTCAGTGATTTCTGTTTTTCTGGGCTTCATCATTTGTCCCATTAATGACAAAATATCTTGCCCACCTTGAGGTCTTGCATTTGCAGCATCTAGATCATGTAGTGTTACATCCTGATGATATGAAAAATAAAAAGGTTAGAGCAGTATAAGTAATTCCATGCTTGTTATAAAGCCAAAGATAAAACTGAAAAAGGAACAAAACTGAGATGAAAAGGGTATTAAACTTGAAGTTGCAAATAAAGCATACAAATTCAACTGACTTCAATGTCATCAAACTCACAGATACTTTAATTGGGTGGATTGCAATCATAAAGCTGCTACAAAAAATGCAGGTTAAACATGTTTGGCCAGAACCTTTAAGGATTGTAATCTCCAAAATCTTTAAACACATATACCACCTGAGTTCCTATCATTTAGATGGCATATGCTTTCACAAAAGTGATGTTTGGGCCTGTTTAAACATGGAAGCACTTTGGTGCTAGCAAATCCAATTACTGATCAATTCCAAAAAGAGAAACCACCACAATTACAAAAAAGCAAGGGGAAAAAGAGTTCTTTATAGGTCTAGGAAGCAGGAACAAGATAACATCTAAATGAAAAGTGAATACTATGAAAAACCAACAGTTCATAAACAACCTGAACTATCTCCTTTTTTTTGTGAACCTCTCCCTTAGGAAGTGGGACATATTCTTCTGCTTCAAGGTCAAATTCTGTGGCAAAAGCATCACTTCTTCCCACCCTTTTCACTGCTCCACTATTTGCTTCAATGTATATAACATCTCCAACAGCCACCTTCAAATTTTATCACAAAGGCATGACGACAGATTAAGTGAAGCATTGAATAGTTTTTAAAATGCAGGAAAAACACAACAAAAAAAAAAATAAAAAATGAATAACACAACATAAAGCGCTTGTAAAATTGGCCAACCAAAAGTGACAAAATTACATCAGCTGACTAATAGTTCTCAGATGCACATATATAAACTAAGAGCCATAACAACAGAGCATTCAAAAACACAATACTGAAGGAAATTACCTTCTCCTTAATTAAGGCATCATAAATAGTTGGGTCCAACTTTAGTTGCTTGGTTCCTTTGACAGTTTTTAGCCCAATAATTACATAGCTAATGCTTTTACCATAGCCACCTGTAACACTTTTAGTTTCTTCTGGCGAAAGTTCAGTCACCTGAAACAGTATTAATAGCACACCATGAATTTGGGCCAACTTACAATGTTCCTAAAGATGAAAAATAGATGCTGAGCTCTTGGGAAGGAAACGTAGCAAAGTTTACTTGCCTCTCCTTCATAGACCTCTTTATTCTCCTTGATGCGTAGACCAATTGCCCTTCGAAAATTTTCCATTAGAACTTCAGTTTTCTTCACTTCTGATGAGTATACTTCTGATCCAACCATTGGACAGAATGGCACCTGCAAAGAAACAAGGAGAATATGTATGTTATATACATGGGAGATAAACAAACTTTCAAAACCAAAACTGAAAATTCTATCCAAAGATCTGAAATATATATAAAATCTTGTCTAATGCATAAGAAACTAGCAACATTCAAAAGCTTATGAAAGAAACAAGAATGTGAGTAATACCTTGCTCCCAAGTTCCTGGGATATTCCAAGTGCCAAAGCCGTCTTGCCAGTACCAGGGGGCCCAGCCAGTAGGAGAGCACGACCAGCCATCTTCTTCTGCCTTATCATATCAACTACAAGGCCTGCAGCTTCTCTTGCCTCCATCTGACCCACAAAGCCAGCAGCCAATGGTATTGCTTTTCCACTGGGCTGGAAAAGAACATACCCAAGTAACCATCAAAAGATTAACAGGCAACAATGAAATAAAATAATGAGTTAAATAACCTAATACACATCCATGATCCAACATATCAATTACCCATCTTCGCCAACCACTTTCAACAGATTCCATCAACAATTTTCTCCAACTCACAACCATTATGCAGAAGTTAACAGTTCAAACCATCAGAATTCCTCTTTGTTTTTGAAGTGCCAGAGGTATCTCTTTCATTCTGATGTTTGCGACTGCATTCAGTTATGATCATTCAAAAGATAATCACCAAAGTTTTTGAGGAAGAAACAATTAAATGTAAAGCTTATCGCTTTTCATAAAAAAAAGAAAAGAAAAGAAAAGAAAAATGCAGTTTAGCGGTAATTATGCCTTTTGAACCCTAAGGAAAAGACACATAATCAGGTGAAAGACTCTGACATCGTGAACTACCCAATACTTAATACAGGAAAAGAGGTCGAACTAAACATTTAAAGGTAAGAGCTTTGGTAACACAATGTCTTTTACCGTGATAAAATTCTAACAATTCATAGGAGAATATATGATTAAAACAACAAAAGAAGCATCTTCATAGAGTCGATAGGCACAAAAATTTGAAGAAAAATCGAGATACAAGAGAGGAAAAAGAAGCCTAAACCCTAAAAGGGAAAGAGAAGGCAGATACCTCAAGGCCAAGGCCTTTAATATGAGTGTGAGTAGCAACTCTCTGCTTCTTGGCGGTGGACTGTACCTCCTCTATCTTCATCTTCTCCATCTCTCTCTCAGGTTTCTTCCTTTCTCTTCTCGTAGGTTAGATGCTACTACTGAGTTTGCTTCAAAACTCGGCCGTATTCTGTAGAGAATGAGGGTTTAAGTAGGGATCCTCTATTTCCTCAACCCCAACTCCTATTCTACCCCCCATCGTTTTATTGTGCCACGTGGTTTTTTTTTCAAAAAAAAAAAATTTTGGTTGCTTATAAAATACAAAGTTTCTTTTTTTTCCGGCTCTACAGCCGAAGAGCAACAGATAAACCCGAAACCAATAATACAAATCAAAGCAAACAGATCTCCAGTCTCTGGCCACTCAAAATCAGAAGTCTTAAGATTAGATATTTTCTTCTTCTTCAAACGCACACAGTATACAACAGTCTAAGACTTGGAATATGGAAACACTGTCAAGCATGAATTGCTTCTCTACCTGCACCAAATCTTCATTTCCAATATCACCTCCAAAACCAAATTATAAGTGAAACCCACCTGCACTCTCATTCTTTCGAGCTACCTTTCATCCAGGTTTGGACGTCCCTCTCCTTTTTTTTATTTTTAATGAAAAGTTTGGTGCTTGACTAAAGAAGTTGTTGACATATGACGATAAAATGAGAATATGGGATATTAGGATTAAGGGATGCTTACTTTCCATATTGTGAAAAATGCTACTAGTGGAATTTGGGTTTAGCTGTAGGTTGGGAAATTTTTATCATTGCTGTAAATAGGGGACTCTTAATCTATGGGTCACTGTTGATTTTGATGGTACTGGCTAGTCAATGTATCTTTGATTTTGATGTTCTTTTTTTCCAGTGAGGGGACTTGTAGAAGAAGATGTTTTGAAAATGTTCCTTAAGGAAAGGAAACTTAGTGGAGATTTTATATCCAAAGCTTCTGATATGTTTTGGCTGAGAGAGGTTATGAAGTTCGTAGATTTTGATGCTGGTGAACTTGCTGACACTCCTCTAGAAGTAGAGCAGGTATGGTTATGAACTGCTTTTAGTAATCTAGAACATGTAGAACTAAACAAGTTTGCATGTTCAAGTATCATTATTTTTCAAAGTTTACATGATTTACTTCTTGGGGAATGCGCTTATACCATTTAAGTGCTGCTCCTTTGAAGAATGCAGTCAGATTATAATTGATCATAATAGAGTAGAATTTAGATAAGACCAATCAACTGCTTGGACAAGTTACTGTTGCTGTAAAATAAATTTGTTGAGCATTATTGAAATTTCCATATTGTGTTGAATGAACTATACAACTTCTTTCTCCTTCTTCTTTTTAAAGATTCCATCACTCTAGGCAATTTTATTCTATCCAATTATATCTGGTTCATTTTCTTTTTCCTTTTTCTTTTTGCAATTATTTTTTTCATGGCAAAAACTGATTCAATCTAAATCTTCTGTTCTTGTGGCACTAATATATATATATATATATATATATATATAGGTTATGGGAGGTAATGATGATGGAGGGTTTTTGAAACTGTCCAGTACCCAGGAATGGGTATTAGGAGACAACTCTGCACCAATGAATAAGAAAGCCATTGCTAAAGTACGCTTATATCATTTTTTTTTCTTTTTCTGAATTAACTTCTCACATGATGTTACTTACCATTCTTGTAATAATGCAGGCAATGCAGGATGATAGTGAGAGAAGGAAGAAATTGAACCTTCTCAGATATGAAGCCGTATGATATTTCCCTTCAACTTGGTATTTAGTCGTTGTTGTTGAGTCTTTTCTTCACAATCAGTTATGATATTTTCAAAATATCTACATTTACGTTGTACATGGTCAAATCATTTTTTTCTTTCTTGAGTCACCAGAAATATCTGATTTGTAAGGCTGCTAGTAAACATGTATACTCTGTGAAAAGTTTGTGAGCAAGCTTATTAAAATCTTATTTATGTTCATTTATTAAGTTGTGAATAAATTTAAATAAAAAATTTAATGCTTGGTTGATAAATGAAAAAACATGAACACATATGAGCTTCTAGTTCGATAATATTCGTAAACATGTTTATATGACATTCATGAACATGTTCACTTTATGGCTCATTTAAAGCTCATCTATATTAATTTATATGTGATAAATTTTATCAATCGACCAACTTTAAGGTTTAATTCAGAATGTTAGCAATGAATATAATAAAATTTTAGTTTATGTTATAGTGTATTATCAAATCCCCATAATGGTAGTATATATGTATAAAATAGAATTTTAAATTAAAATATATTAGCTTCTAAATACAAGGATATGCAAAACTATTTAAAAAAAACACACATGCACACCCAAAATTTGGAATAAAATTTCCTATTTTTTGTGAACTGCTTCTCCATGTAAAAGGTGAAAGCATCCCGCTTTTTTTCCAACAATAGTTGGCAGTAACGCTACATTGATACACATATATGGGCTGTAACTTAATATTTGATTTTGGAATAATCCAAACTAATGCAGTACAGATTTTTTTAAAAAGCCCATAAGCTCATTAATGAGCTCAAGCTCGTTTAAGTGGTTGTGAAGTTGTTCGAACTCAAGCTTGAATATAGGTAGCTAAAACTCATTCAAGAGGGAATATAAGGCTCAGCTCCGCTCGTTCATTTTCAGCACTATTGATATATAAGAGCATTTATACTTTGCGATCAAGAATTTTGGTCTGGTTGCATCATTTATTCGACTAACATTCATTTGAACAGTTGTTAAAAGCTGTGGACTTCCAGATATTATTTTGTTATCTGTTGTCACTAATTTGAAATTGTTTTCCAAGTGATTACTAAAAGCATTAAGTTCTTCTGCCATTGGTGCAATTAAAACCAGCATTTGATTTCTTTGAAGTTATGCATTACTTGAATCCTTCTTTCTTTATCAAAACTTGTACCATGTTTGTCTTTGTTATTTTTGTTCTAGTGCATACTGATTTTTTGGTTTTCCTCTTGCAGCTCAAAAAGGAATTGATGCTTTTGTCAATTGGCATTGGAACTGCATGCAGTGTGTATTGTTTGATTGCTTTATCAGTTGAGGTATAATTTTTGTGGAGGATGGAATCTCTGGTATTGAACTTTAATAAGATAGATAATCTTTGCTATGTGTCTTACTTGGGCTGTTGCATAGCTTTTGTAGTTAATCAGCTATGCTCTGTCTGACACTGAAGATGTTTAGAGTGGAAATATAGGGAATAATTCACTTGTATTTTGAGATAAATAATGCACAATTTATTACTTGATATACTAGACAGATTCTTAAGTCCGTTACTTTTTATTTTCTTCCGTTTAGTTTACTTTTACGTTTATAAATTGGAAAAGCATGGATGATTTGCTGATAGAAACCTAACCTACTTATTAATTGTACAGGCTGCTATCAGTTATGCAATTGGGGTACTTTTCAGGTTGTTTGATACACTTCAATATTAATTCATGTTTTACTGTGTTTACTTTTACTGAAGCAAATTTGCCAGAGTTTATAATGACTTTTCATAAAATTAGAGCTTAGTTCAGAAAGGGAAAGTTTTACCAGCCATTTTTATCAATATGCCAATGTTTGAACTTTGGCCAGTAATCTATGCTTGACAAAGCTGCCAAGTTCTATTTATATATGCTTCAATGGAAAAAATAATCATGCAATGGGAAAAAGTAAAGTTCAGTAAGCAGACATTCAATTATGAAGGTAACTGGAGAGATATTTTTTGTAGCATCATGGTCAAATGACAATTGAAGTGCGGCATATAATCTTCTTGACTAGGTTAAGTCAATTATTTGCTCAGTTAGATTTCTGTGGACTAATTGGCATTTCATATAACTGAACTTAATGATAGAACATGCTCGTGTTCTTTTGTTTCCTTTGTGCAAGAGGAAAATAAGAAATCTTTACTCATGCATTCTAGTGAATTTTCTTGTATTATGATTTATGACCAGTTTGACTTTCAATGCAGTTGCTTGTACCTTCAACTCTTGTATCAACATGCAGACAACCTATCTAAAGAAATGGTTCCTCCAATTTTCATCCAAAAGAAGTCTAGGAAGTACAATGGAAAATTCCTGCCTTTACTTAATGCATGTCAATGTTGTTTTCTTAAGTAAGCAATTATATATACTATTATTTTTTGGAAACTCATGTTAAGTTTTTGTCTTAGAATTGGGATGAGAAGTGAGGATCTTAGGGACTCATTAGTGAGATCAATTAAGGGAAGTAGTATTTCTCTTTCATCTCCAAGGCTTGTGATTCCAGCTGCAATTTATGGATTGTGGGTCCTGTCTCATCACTATTTTACCAATGATGTATTTGATTTCCAGGTAATTTTCATAGCAAATTTCTCTTGTGCATTTATGTTGCCCTGCTGATAAAACTGCTGAGAGTACTCTTAGAAATGAAACAATAGCAAATTGGCATAGTCAGTGAGTCTGTGGGGCTTTGGCATTCCTGTTGGACTGGAAAGAAAAATGTAAAACCTGTTCTTAGTCAGCATAGTATGTTCTTGGACAGCTTGTTCCAGCCATGTTTGGTTTTTTTGTGTACAAAGCTGCTGCCCTTGTTCAAGTATATAGAGATAACGAAGACCTGCGACTTGTCTTCCCAGAAGAAGTGGAAGGTTCAAGTGACTGACGTGTCCATTTAGATCTTCGTCGAAGCGTAATAAACACAGCCTTCACTTTTGAATAATTTCATAGGAGAATTGGATGCTTCTATCAAACTTCCTTCCTTTGGTGTATCTATGCGGAGTTAATATTGGAGATGCCAGCATAAAAATCATCTCCTGATCAATCCGAAGTTGCATGCCATGCATGATTGATAGAAAATTTACCAGTGCTATTTGTTTCAGCGTTAATCCTGCAAATCATCTGGGTTTCTTCTACTCAAGCATGGTGTCATGTCAGATGGAAAGTTCTTTGTAACAAGGTGATTAGCATGAAAAATGTTATGATTTGATGATATCAATTGGCTACTTTAGAATTATTTAGTAATGTTGTTTTATAAGGATTTTCTTGATGTAGTAAGTGCACACAATTCTGGTACTGGGATATTGGAGCATTTCATAATATAAGTAAGATGGTTCATAAAGTTGTGCTATTCTTGTGCTAGCTTGTAACAACATATGAATTGGTTGGTTTTTGTCAGCACTTGCATCTACATCTTCTTTTCCTACGTCTTCAATTTCAGTTGATTGAAATCTCAAGCCGGCAGGTCCTGTTGGTATGTGAGACCGAGAGTTGGCCATAAGAGAAACATCATTAAAACAATATGTTATGCCTTTTATATAACCGAAAAGAAAAAAGAGAGCATTTTGTTATGCAACTGCAAGAAAGCAAATAAGTAGATAATTTCCAATGAGGTTGATGTTGATGCCAACAAGAACAAGGGTTTCTCAGGAGACCGGCTCCAAATGGTGACAAACTGAATCCAACTTGTTTTTGTTGAAGCAAGGAAACAAGCTTATTATATCACAAGCAGCATTATAACTAAGAAAAAGAGGGTATATCAGTATTCTTTGGTGGTAGCATGGGCTTAATCTTGGTAATCTTGTTTTCAACTTTTAAATATATCTAATTTTTGTTATGCCGAAACTATAATAATTCAAAATGATATATGATTACAACATAACATTTAATGAACTTTTACTTTCATATAATAAGATTTTGCTTTTAAAATATGCAACTAAATTTCTTTCTGTTTTTCACTTCAAGAAAATAAAAAGAACTATAAAAAACAAAAACAAAAAGGAGCAATTATTGATAAATAAAGAGTATGTTTGGAATTGCTATTTTAAATAACGATATATGTCAGTTACACACTAGACTATAATATTTTTCAAGTTTACAAAATATTATTAATTATTTGTAAAAGTATTTAGTGATTTTATTAATTTAATTCAATAATCATTGATAAAAATTTTAAGGATTAATTTCAAAATCAATTTCTAACTCAATAATTTATATTAGAAAAATCTATTATCAATTATCAAAAAGAAGTTTCTTCTAATCATTTACCCAAAAACAATAATTGAGAATAACAATGTCAAACACATAAAAAAAAAAAAACAAATAAAAAGAAACTAAGACGCTCAAATTTTAAGATTTGAGAGAGAGAATTACAGCTACTATCACACAAGCAAATATTTACATTTCTTGTATTAAAAAAGAAATTCAAGTCATATAGTGTAAGTTATCGTATTGATTAATTTTAAAATTTTACTCTAAATAAAATAATGATTGAAAGAAACACTATATTTGCTAATATTTGCAAACTCAATAATCAATAAAATCAATATATATATATAAAATTTTAATCTCATATTTAG
Source organism: Omphalea diandra (assembly GCA_949677035.1). Classification (NCBI taxonomy): domain Eukaryota; kingdom Viridiplantae; phylum Streptophyta; class Magnoliopsida; order Malpighiales; family Euphorbiaceae; genus Omphalea; species Omphalea diandra. Next base: position 50,560 of record CATIWR010693755.1, on the reverse strand, counting down.
TTCTATTCTAAACTTTTTCATAAAAAGGAAAAATATTTAATGGAAAAAATATCTTATTTAATTTCACAGAAGCTATGAAAAATCATTTTTAAATTAAGTTTGAAACATTTTGAGGATAGAAACTATCAACATAGCTTAGTCCTTTTTTTTTTTTTTTTTGAATTATTGTTTGTGGAAAATCATAAAACAAGTGCATGGTCCCCTAGCTTCCATCATATGATGGTGGGTGTGGACTTTCCTTCTTTTTTTTTTTAATTTCTCTATGTTTATTAATGATGTCATCTAACATTAATAATTAAAAAAAAAAAGAGAGCGAAAATAATTGGCTGTGCTGTCCCATTTATTTAATTAAAAAACAAAACCCAATTTGTACTTTGTATATGTCGAAGCTTATTTCCAAATAAATTAAATCTCTCTCTGTCTTGTGTTCACTGTTTCTCCATTATTACGGTTTCGTCTCTTGTTTGCTTTCTAACATCCAGCCATGTCCGCAGATCCACTTCCTTTCTCAAAATTTGCTCATCTAATTGGTATATCTGCTTCTCTTTTGCTGTTTTTTCTTTCTTAATTATTTCTCTTTTTAATTCCAATTTTTAGCTGTTTATTGCTCTTGTTTCTCTTTTCCACACTTATATTTTCCTCTTTCTTCACTTGCTTGGTATGGATTGTCATGTTCAATTTATACTAACTCTCTTTAGTTTCAATTTTATGCTCAGATCTATTTTTTAATATGAATTCTGATTTTTTTTTCTTCTTTTTAATCTACTAAATATGCTTTTATTGATTTTTTTTTCCTTTTCATGAATTTTATATCTTCAACTTATCAGTTACTTTGATGCTTTCTTGTTTTCTTCTTTGTTGAATCTAATTATCGTCTAACCTTTATTTGGATGTATCATGACTGTCTTGTTTAACCGATGATGATAACTCATAGCTGATAATGTTAGTTGCTTAGCATGCTGCTATTATGTGTGAAATGAGTATTAAGAGTATAATTTCCTTTTAAATTAATTACTGTGTTATTTTATTTTATTTTATTTTATTTTCTCTTCAATGTCTTATAAGTCCCACTAGAAAACAATGTAATTAAGAGAATTATAGTTTAACTTAATAGTATAACATCCTTGTAAGAAATAATGTTTTTCCCTAATACGAGTATTATGCTTATTTTAAGTGATCTATAGCATAGTTTAATAATTACTTATTATTCTTGGCAAACTATTAGCAATTCGATAACATAATAAATTTATTTAGAGAAAGTGATCATGCTACTTTGAATAAAGTTTTGGAAAAACCTCATCTTTGGCCCCTTAGACTTTTTAGGTTTCTATATTTACCCCTTCAACTTATACTTATTATACTTAAGTCTTTCAACTCTTCAAATTTGTGTCACTAACGATTCCGTCACCCATGGGTTGCAACCGCCTTTTGGTGTGAAACTTATTAGCTATAGATGAATTTTTAAAGGAAAGGCCCCTTAGACTTTTCACATTTTTTATATTTGCCCCTTCAATTTTTATCGATATTATATTTTGTATATTTTCATCACTTTTAGTAATTTTTTTGTTCTAATAAAACTCTCATGAAAGAAAGAAATTAACAATGGGAGGGTATAGATATAAGAGTCCTCAAAGAAACATAAGCAATGAATTGTTTTCAACTTTTCCAGCAAATATAACAAGTTTGTTTTTGCTTTTGATTTATATTTTCTTCCATGCATGCATATATATATGAGCATTCAAAACAAAAACACAAACACAATTAACCTTTGACTCTTTTGGACGTGAATGCATAATGAATATTAATTGATTAAACGCAATAAAACTAACGATTTGTAGTGTAACTTTTTGAGTAGCTGCAGAAAGCCGAACCGAACCAGTTAACTCGTCATTCACTAGCTCAGGACCCACCTCCAACTCACTTTCTCTCTATGTCTAGAGTAATACACTTGAATCTTGTTATTATTCCCTTTTTCACTTACGCTTTTCACCAAGTCAATCGTCTTCTTTAGAGTCTTCAAGTCCTCGTCACATTTCTCTAGTGCCCTTAGTAGCCTCCACTGCTTCTCCGTCACTACTGATTCCGTCACAGGACTATCGCTTAGTCCCATCGGCCTTGCCACTAACACCGAGGGATGACTTCGGAAGATGTCTGGCAGATGTGGCGAGACTCTCGTGGTCTCTATTGACAGTGTTAGACTTTTAGGCAAGATGTGGTTCGTGAATTTCACGCTAATTTCTTGTTGTGAAAAAGATGATTTTGCAGGAGATGAAATGGCATTGTTTTCTTGTTTTTTTCCTGGAATTTATGTTGGAAATACAAAAGAATTTAAGAAACTCATAAACTTCCGAAAAATAAATCAATCAATAAAAGGAACAAATTGGAGGTGAGGAATCTTTGGGGGGCTATGATATTTGTAAACAAGCTAAAAAAGGCCAGACGTGCACCCAACGTTATTGGGAAGCACATTTTCAGGTGCTCGAGAAACTTCCCTGGCGGAGGATGATGAAAGGTGAGGGACTCTTGTCTCTCTATCATTCTATCTGTCTATCTCTCAGCTTGTGTGTGTCCTGTATGACTGTATGGGAAATTAAATTTAATTAACTTCCATGGAAATCAATGGAATATCTATGAGAGAAAGGGTGGTGAATGTTAAAGAAGAATTAGGAGAGGAGAGGCAGAGTTGAAGGGGTAAATGTAGAAAAAGCAAAAAGTCTAGGGGCCTTTCCTTTAAAAATTCATCTATAACTAATAAGTTTCATACCAAATGGCGCGTGCAACTCACGGTTGACGGAATCGCTGGTGAAGTTGTTCGTGACATAAATTCGAAGAGTTGAAGGGCTTAAGTGTAATATGTATAAATTGAAGGGGTAAATGTAGAAAATGCGATAACTCTAGGGGGCCGGGGATGGGTTTTTCCTAAAGTTTTAGTGTGAGTACCTTTGTTGTATGGATCTTTGAGCAAAGACCAATTTCCACTAATCTTATTCAGGAATCATGTTAAAGATTTAGCTCCATTTTCTTCCTTTTCAGGTTAATGAAGCTAAAAAATTTTGAAGGAAGAAGCATAAGATGCTCCCAAGATCTACACATATCATTCTCAATTTTGACTGTCCTCATGAAAGGGTTTTATCCAAGAAATGTTGTTAGATATTTCTAGGACTTGAGTGCATTTGATTTTAAATTTTGTGCTATTGGTGCTGAAGTTTGTGAAGATGGACAGGTCAGACATGTCAGGTTTTGTCAGTGGTGGAGTTCGTCTATTTGGACTTCTTCATTTCATATTGACAGTTGCATGTGCAAGTAGCATGTGCTGAAAACTGTTTTGTTAGTTGGGTCTCTTGTTCCCTAGTCCTACAGTTTAGAGCTTCTAGAGGATGGATCTGAATAATAAAATTATGCAGTTTTCTTGTAATAGTGAACTTGCCAAAAATGAAAGCTTTGGTGATACAACCTTACGCTTGAACTACCTCAGCAATGGCATAAGCAGTGTGACTGGATATGGGAATACTCAAATCAATCTTAAGGCTGATTTCTCATATGGTCATGATGACAGCTGTAAGTTGGTGCTTGGATTAGGTCCAACTCCAACTGCATATTGTGATGAAAATGACAGCATGAGGTTTAATAAGAATAAGGGATCACTTTCTGCTCCCATATTTCCTCACGGGTTATCATCTGAGGCTGATTCAGTCCTAAAACTTGCCCTTTCTGGGGGGACCAAGGAAGCTTTGAGTGTTCTTGATTTTTCACATTTGGAGACTGATAGGAACACCCCTATTCTGAACCAAGTTTCTACTGATGATAATAGATACTTGGTTCCTGTTGTTGATGAGGGCTCCACTTCAGCAAAGAAATCTGGTGGCTATATGCCATCACTCCTTTTGGCTCCAAGGATGGATGGTGGAAAAACTCCAACACATACAGAAGAATTTCTTCAATTTGGGGCCAAACCTCCTTGTCATCAATTGCAGCTGAATCATGAACCATCTGTTACCACAGATTTCTCGGTGGGCAGTATTTCTGATCATGCAACTACTGCCACATCTGTAGATCGCAAAGCAAGCAACCCTAAGAAGTGCAAGTTCTTTGGCTGTTCGAAAGGAGCACGAGGGGCATCAGGTCTCTGTATTGGGCATGGGGGCGGACAGAGATGCCAAAAACCAGGTTGTAACAAAGGGTCTGAAAGCCGAACTGCATATTGCAAGGCCCATGGTGGAGGAAGGAGGTGTCAACATTTGGGTTGCACTAAAAGTGCTGAGGGGAAAACAGATTTTTGCATAGCACATGGCGGTGGCAGAAGATGTAGTTTTTCAGGAGGGTGCACGAAGGCTGCACGAGGCAAATCAGGGCTTTGCATTAGACATGGTGGGGGAAAGAGGTGTAAGATTGAAGGCTGCACTCGCAGTGCTGAAGGATATGCTGGCTTGTGCATTTCTCATGGAGGTGGACGGCGTTGCCAATACCAAGGATGCACAAAGGGTGCTCAGGGAAGTACCATGTTTTGCAAGGCTCATGGCGGTGGAAAGCGTTGCATATTTGATGGCTGCACTAAAGGAGCTGAAGGAAGTACGCCACTGTGCAAGGGTCATGGTGGGGGAAAACGTTGCCTATTTGATGGTGGTGGAATTTGTCCAAAAAGTGTTCATGGAGGCACAAATTTTTGTGTTGCACATGGTGGTGGAAAGAGGTGTGTTGTGCCAGGCTGCACAAAAAGTGCTCGTGGCCGTACCGACTGCTGTGTTAGGCATGGCGGAGGGAAGCGGTGCAAGTTTGAAAATTGTGGGAAGAGTGCACAAGGTAGCACAGATTTCTGCAAGGCCCATGGTGGGGGCAAGCGATGCACTTGGGGCGAGGGTAAGTGTGAGAAATTTGCCAGGGGTAAGAGTGGTTTGTGTGCTGCCCACATCAGCATGGTCCAGGAACGGGGGACAAACAAAGGTAGTTTGATTGGACCAGGACTCTTCCATGGCCTTGTATCTGCTACATCAAACGCAGGAAGCACCATTGACAACAATTATTCTTCATTTGGAATTAGTGCTGTCTCTGACTGCACTGATTCTTTGGAGAAGCCAGTGAAAACACAGCACCTCATACCTGAGCAGGTATTGGTTCCTCCGTCCATGAAGTCATTATCATCTTATTCAGGTTTCTCGAGTTCTGAGAAGCTAGAGGAAGACAGAAACGGGTATGGAGGGTATGGCGCTATTGCTGGCTGCGTTGGTAGGATAACAAGCTTTGATTATGTGGTTCCTGAGGGGAGGGTCCATGGTGGTGGCCTTATGTCACTATTTGGTGGGAATCTCAAGAATGCAATAGATGGCATTTGAAGCTGGTGCCTTCCATGGGAAGTCTGGCTAATTCAGTGATGAAACTGTGCATAAAGTGTGGTGCCAATTTAAATAGCTCATGTACATTTTGTATTGATTGATAGGATTGTCATTGTACTGTAGTGAATGTATTGGGGACCTTATTTTTTAAGTTAACCTTTTGGCTGTCAAGATTTCTCCTCAAAATGCCCTAAGCTAGCATGGGCAGTGAAAGGTAAATTTGTATCTAAAATGCTAGTGCAATAATTCCTCTTGTTTGTGCGCTGCAAGAACTATATGGTTATTTCAATGGTAAATGCTTATTGGATCAAATTGGGGCATCAATGTACTTTCATTACATTGCTCGATGTAAAGTGATAAGAATAAGGCCTCAAGCTTTTAATTTTGAAAAAGAGGATCCACGTGCACAGAGCATCAGCTGCGTGACATGGAACTGATCAGGACTATTGGCCGACCTCCAACTATTGCTTGTACATTCCAATGTACATGTGAGTTCAATTCTGCAATTGCTGCTGCCTCTTGTTTGGTTCAGTTTTCTTTTTCCTCAATTTCAGCCTAGCTGATTGATTTTTTTAAAATTATTTTACTTACTTTACTGACTTCTGCTCTGGTGGATTACAATATCATAAATACTCCTCCAGAGTCTTTCTCCTGTTTATTTTTACTTATCATCATGTTTATGTAAAGCTTAACAAAGTTGGAGCTCAAATTTTCTAGTTGGAATATGCTACTAGGAGGAAATTTATTTTTGGAGATAACTGCTAGTTTTACGTCTTCAATGTTGTCTCTGATATTCACATTTTTTCCGTCATCTGATTCCTTTTTTTTTTTTTTTTTTTTTTTTGTTGTTTTTTCTTACGGAGATTTAGTTGATTATTGAATGTTCTGATATCTTTTTTTTATTGTTTTAGTGTTGCTTATATTTTGCTTTTGAAGACAATAAATTGATGGTGTTGTCTGATGTAAAGAGAAATCATGCAACAGGTCAACCTGCTACTGCAACCGCTGGCAGGTTAGATGATAACATTACTGCTGTGCCTTAATGTTACATAACATATTATCATGATAAGTTGAGTTGGATACTTGTTATACTTTGCATGCTTAAGTCGAGTGACAATTAGCTGCCTCTGATTTTCTGTTGTTGTTTATGTTTTTTCTAGGAGAGGATTAATGATGAACATATAGAAAAAAAAAATGGGAAAATGGTAAATGATAAAGAACATACAAAAAGGAAGCAAAATAAGATGGTAAGCTTTATAATAAGATCTCCGTGTTTAATTGGGGATGAGCTCTTAGTTGATTATGGAAATATCAAATATGGATTAAGGTAATCTTTTATTAATATCGAAATAAGTGTTGTGGGACCATATTGAAGGTAAGATAGGCTCCCTAGTTTCACTTCCTTTGATAGGACACAAATTTCCTTAGCTTACAGGTCCATAGAACCTTTGGTTCAATTAATGCATACATTTTATCTTGTGTAATGTAAAATCAATAGCAGTTAACTCTTGCTCCTTTTCTTTCATTTGATCTTCCCTTTGCTTCAAATTTTTCTGCAGCTTAAATAATATTCCTTGTTTCTGATTTATCTGTGATAATCTGACATTTGTAAAGAAACTAAATAGTAGCACCTCTATGGATGTGTGTGTGTATGTACGATCATATATGTTTCCATATATTTGTTGGTGCATTGTTCAATTAATGAAGTTATGATGCATGTTTATTGTTGTCGAGATCTTGAATACCATCTTTGCTTGGAAATTTAGCAGATATAAGTTTGTCATCTCAACACTAGAACCTAAGAGAATTGCATCTCCCACCATGACAAATATTCAGGTCCCTTTCAACTCTTTTCTTGCACAGACCCTTATCGTTTAATCTCAAACTTGCATTATTAGAGAAACAAAACACCTTCCTTACATTAGTCTTAAATAAAATAAATCAAGCACAAAAATGGAGGTCATTGCATAAGATCAAGAGTGGAAAAAAGAATTTAAGATTGTTCTTCACTAGGGTTGTGCTTAAACCATTAATGAGAGACAATTCTAAACCCAAAGTAAAATTTAAGTGAAGCTAAACTCTTAATGGTCACGCTAATGACCTTAAATTGGCATGTTTCTTTTTGTTTTTATGTGTATTTTTGCTTTTTATTTTATGTTTGTGCTCTTTGTGTTTGGATTTAATCAAGCTTTTAGCTTTTATTTGTATGCTTATCTTAATTATAGATTTTATTTCTTCTTATCTCCATTAAGGTAATCTTTCTTTGTCTCACTTCTCTCTTTTGCATTCATTACATCATTGGGGACAATGATGAATTTAACTTTAGGGGAGTTGGGGGATTTAGGAATTGTTTTGAATGTTAGATGATTAAGGATTATTTTTAAGGTCTAAAGGTGAATATTCAATGAGGAATATGATAATTTATTTGAATAAATTGAGTATAATTTGCTTATGATAATAAGTTGGTCTTAGTTAATGTATTTGATTTATAGTTAATTAGTATTATAGAACAATTTGAGCATACCCTGGTGAAATATGGATTTCAAAATTGAAATTGATAATTATGCATGACTAAGTGAATGGATATTTTTACACAGACTAGAACATGATAAACCATCTTTTGAGACGAAATCCTAGACTTAGCAATCTTAGGGAAATGATGATGCATTCTTTGGCCCATCATTCAACCTCATCCATACCTTAGATATGCATTATCTTATTAACCTTTTAAGCCTTCGTAGATACTTACTTGTGAGTATAATTAACCTTTTCTTTCTTTACCCATAACCTCATTATAATCATAAAACCTAAATTGATTTTTACCTCCCCCATTAAAATAATGAAGTTAGAATATGGTTATATGATGATATAAGTTGTTACTTTTGTGCATAATGATAAGTGTTGTAAGAAAAGTTTGATAATTATAAAATTATAAGCACAAAGTCTAAAACAAGTTTGGGAGTGGCAAATGTATAAGAAAGGAACAAAATGAAAGAATGGAAAAGAAAAATAATAGAAGAAAGATAGCCACCATGAACAAGAATGCATATGTATGGATGTATTTTCAAGTCTTACAAGGAATAAACATGATAGATGCACTAATCATTTTAATTACAATTTGCATTGTTGATATAACTCATTTTCTAACAACATTCTCTTGTTTTTGAACTTGGCCACTCTTTGTTACCCTTACCCCTAACCTCACATTACAAGCTTAAAAAAGTTTATAATCCTTGTGTTGTTAAGATTTATAATAGTGGAGAAAGGTGAGATAGTCTTGCTTATGATCATATATGACTTCAAAGAAGTCGAAATAAAATCTTGTTTAGGGTATGTATACTTAGAAGTTGAAATTTTGGATGAAATATATTGCCAAGACACACACACACACTATTGTGTCAGTTGATTGTAAATAAAGCATGTTAGTTAGGAACTTGTTGTTGATTGTAATTTTATTTGCTTAATTGATGAAAATTTTAGTTATCATTAAGCTAAACCTCTCCTAAAGGCCTTGGAACTTATTCTTGATCATTTAAGTTATTGGATTTTACTTAGATTAGATTAATTCTTGCTTGAGGACAAGCAAAAATTTAAGTTTGAGAGAATTTATTTGTTGTATAAGTTCATATTTTTTCACAATTAATTCTTATAAAATCTTGATGTTCTTAAATTAATTTTACATATAAAAAGGTCTTATAAAGTATACTTATGTTTTGTAGGTCAAAAGGAGAAGAAAAAAGCTCAAAATATATAAAGGAACTTTGGCATGCCCATGCAAGCACTTTTCTGGGCGTGCTGCATGACCATGCAGCCATCTAGAAGGGGCAATCACTCCTTTACATGCTTATACAAAGTTTTGCATGGGCATTAAACCTTAAAGAGACAATTTTAAGCTTTCTAGTCTTTTTCAATTGCTTTCTCTTCCAACTTCAAAACTTCCTAGTTAGGAACAATATCAAAGGCACTATAAAAGGAGGTGAAGGGGCACAAAATTAATCATCAAATAACCATCTAAAAAACTAAGAAATCAATCAAAAGAAAAAGGCAAAGCTTCAAGTAAAAGCTAAGGGGGAGGAGTAAGAGGAGCAATTAAGCAAAAGCTTAAAAGATTAAAGACCATGGTTTCCAATATCATTAGTTTGATTATTTCTTTTTCTTTTTCTTTTTCTTCCGTTATGAACTAATTTTCTTTCAGTCAGATTTATAGATGGATTTTGTTTAATTGTTATGACTATCTAATTTAAGTTCCTTTAGTTTTTATTCATCATCGTGTTAGCAATCATTATGAACTTATTGTTATTGATTAAAAAGCACTTAATCATACTTGATTTTGTGATCCAACTATTGAGAAATGTTTTTCATGAAACGAAGCTTCAATAATTCCTTTAATCTATTTTAAATTGAGAAACTTTAATAGGTTATTTGTGTCATTAGGATCTTGCATTGTTTGATAATAACACGATGTTTAATTATTATGTTGAGAGACATTTAATTTGATATGTTCTCATATATTAATTGACACTCGAGAAAGATTAATTAATCATTTAAGTGATCCAATAGAAATACTAGATGAATGAACCAATCAAATGGAATATTAGAAGTCATAAGTGGTTAATAAGTGAAGTTCAACCCGTAGCTAGCTTCTTTATTGACTATTTTCTTTATGATTACTTTGTTTATAGTTTTCTTAGTTCCAATTTTTAGTTTAAACCTTCTTTTGTTTAGGATTCTAGATAATACAAGAAACAAGATGCATAGTACTTAATCTCGATCCTTGTGGAAATGATATCCATACTTAAGTATATTATTTATTTAAGCCTTGTATATTTGTTGTTCAAACGTATTTTATACTTAATACACACCTGACATCATTTATTTCCAGAATTAATATATATGGTGATTTTAGGCACTTATATAAATATTTCTAAATGATCCAAATGGAAAAATAAGACAATATATGCAATCGTTATTCTTAGCAATAGACTACCCGATATGGTGTAAGTGTTGATAAGCGATAAAGATTTGCTATTTGATGATTAAGGTATAATCTAATCTTAAGTCATAAAATCATTTTAAAACACATGTTTAACTAATTAATTTTGTCTTATTTGCTTTGTAGTTGTAAAGAAATTAGAGTTAAAAGAATTAAAAATATATCATGGAACTTAATTTGGAGTCCTTGGAATTGAATAAAAATGCTCTCTGTCCTTCCTCATCAAATTTTGCAATTTAGATGATATTTATTGAAATTTTGTTATTGTTGTGGTTAGTTGGAAGAACTTAGATGGTGTTAATTAAACTAGAATTTTATGTCTTTTGTGTTTATTTACAAACATTTAAACTTCGTGTTCTATTAACAATCTTATTTAGGATTTATTGGATGGTGCATGCTTTGAATGTTGAAGAACATATAAACTTTTATTAATGAATTTGTAGTTTTAGTCTTGATTTAGTCTTATGGATAATATTCTAATTAATTTCTGGAAGAATATATTAATTTTCAAGTTATGCATGTTATACAAACTAAGTGAGTTTGCCAAGTTTTTTGATTTGTATATGACTTATTAAGTAAATGGGTCAAACATGTTGTATTTATGTAATCTATTTAATCTTTATATTGTGTTAGGCTTAAGATATTCCTACTTGATTATTAAATGGGTTGTGTTCATATTGGCCCGAATTATATCATTTAAGTAGTCAACACAACACAAACACGACCCATTGACACATTTTGGCACTCCTATTCTCTTTATTTTTATTGGTTTAATATTTTTTGCAACCAATTATGAAAATTTGATTAGCATGTCTTTAAGTTTTCCATTAATAGTACATCTATTTGTCCATCCAAAGAACATTAATTATTCGATGAGATGCCTAGTTGAAAAGAACAAAGAAATGCAAAACAAGCAAGTGATGAATGGAACAAACAAACCTTGGGACTAAGAGTAGTTGGAGCTCTTCCTTAAGGATGATGACTTGCCAGTTCTTACTAGTTTCATGAAATATTTGGTTCATCTCGACGAGCTAACCCTTCTTCAAAATCGTGTTTTTTTATGGTCTAAGTAGAGATAAAAGTGTCATAAAAAAACTTCCTCGATGCTATTGATGAAAATGACATTGATTTTAAGAGGTTGGTTATCTTTTCGACGCTTGACCAAAAGTTGGCAAGCAAGATTTGATTCCTTGGCCTTGCAACTCCATGCAAGATGCAATAGGAGGGTCCAACGCATTGAATTCAATCTATATTTTCGTTAAAAATTTTGTGAATTTTTTGTAGGTTGAAGAAAGCTAGAATAGGAAAGAGGTCTTGTAAAAGAGAGAATTTTTCTAGAAATTTGATACTAATATCAAATTGAAGAATTGGATCAAATTGAAAATTTTCAATTTAATTTTTTCGGATCAAGTTTGGTTTGATTTTCTTTTTGTTTTGATTTTTCATTTTTTTTATTTGAAACCAAACTCGGAGATAAAATCCTATTAGATGATATAAGAATTTTTTTTTCTAGATACCCATGAGAAAAAGATTTCTTCCATCATTGATCCAATCTTTTATATTTTAGTTGGATTCAAAAATAGATATTTTATTTTTAACAAATTTACTTCTATAATTAGTATTTTACTGTTCTTTAGTCATAAATTTAAGAATTATAAATGAAATTCAATTAAATGTTTATTAAAAATTCATATAACAAATGTGAATAATTGAGTCAAAATTTTCATTTTTAAGTTGAAGGATTGCATATCGAAATTTCAAGAGTTCAAATTTTAACCTCTAAAAAAAAAAAAAAAAAGTAAACTCCATACACTCCAACTCTGTAGCGTAAGCTCTCTGTTCTCACTATTCTCTTCTATTTATTAAACTGTTAATAATAACAGATTTAGTATATATTAAACCCTAGTATAGCAGATCCGATCTCATCCAAATCCGAAAACCATGTCGATGTCGCCTAAGAAAGCAGGCGATCGACAATTGCTGGATTCCTTGTATTATTCCATAATTGCCTTCGTCTTCATTCTCTTCGCTTGCGTCGAGCTATGTGACGCCGCCACCGTCGTCGACGTCTACCGTCTCATTCAGTACGACATCTCCGGTGTCCCCTTCGGATCTCGCCTCGCTTCCCTCAACCACCACGCCGGTTCCTTGCATTTCTCTCCTCCTCCTGGCGATCTTTCTCGTACTGTCCTCATCATCCCCCTCCGGGAACTGAACCTCACTTTTCTTCAAGGTAATTTCTTACTTCTTCTTCTTCTTCTTTAACCTCATAAAGCTCTAAAATGATGTAATTTTATGTTGGTTGCAGAGTACATTACTGAAAGGAAGCCTCTTGGTGGATTGTTGTTTTTGCTTCCTCAAGTTTTTAATTTTGAAAAAAGAGGTTATACGCGCACAGAGCATCAACTGCATGACATGGACCTGATCAAGACTTTATTGGCAGACCTTGAACGATTGCTTATACATTCCAATATACCGGTGAGTCCAATTCTACAATTGCTGCTACCCATCTGTAAAGTCTAGCTCATTGATGCCTATCTGATTGATTTTTTTATTATGTTTATTTATTTTACTGGCCTCTGCCATGGTAATATTGCAATAGCCCTGCAGAGTCTTTCTTCTTCTTATTTTTATTTGCCTATCGTGTTGTTTACCTAATGCTCAACAAAGTCAGAGCTTAATTTTCTTATAGTTGGAATGTGCCACGAGGAGGGAATTTATTTTTGGAATTCAGATAACCGATGAATTAATGTCTACAATGTTGTCTCTGATATTCACTCTTTTTTTTTTTTTTTCATCTTATGATGCCCTTTTCTGTTCTTTTGTTGTTTTTTTTTTTCTTACAGATCTCCCTTGCTTATTGTATCTTTTGAATTTTTGTTTTTTATTGTTTCAGTATCCTGTGTATTTTGCTTTTGAAGACGATGACATTGATGCTGTGTTGGCTGATGTCAAGAGGAATGATGCAACTGGTCAACCTGCTACTGCAACTACTGGCGGGTTAGTTGATAACATTACCACTGCCATGTGACAGTTTAGTAATGCTTTGTGCCATGGTATTACATAACAGATTATCATGATAAGTTGAGTTGGATACTTGTTATACATTGCATGCTTGTCTGTTATTGCATGGCATAATAGCACATGTTAAATTTAAGCTCCGTTTGTTTCGCAGAAAATATTTTCCAAAAAAACATTTTTTGCATTTTTTTTTGTTTGGTGCATTTAAGAAAATTGGTCAATAGGAGATATTTTTTTAATCAGATGAAAAACTAAGTCATTTTTCAAGAAAATGACTTCCTGTTCCTGTTTTGAATGTGGGAAATCATTTTCCAAATTTTCAAAACTCATTCAAATGAAAAATAATCATATAAATACATGTATTTATTATCATTGGTCATCCTTGACTATTGACACTCATAACCGGCAATTGTTGGTTGGCGGTAGTTGCCGTGGTAGATGGGACCCACAAAAGAATTTCATTTATATTAAAATTTTTCTTATATTAAACAATAAGTAGTATAAATATAAAATATTTATCATCTAAATTTTGTTATAATCTTATAAATCAAAAGAAATTTAATATTTTTTGTAGTGTATTCCAAATACCATAAAATATATTACATAGAATATATTTTCCTCTAGAAAATATTTTTTTCAGACAAATTATTTTTTGTGAAACAAATAGAGCCTGAATCTCTATATATTTCTCATTGTTTTGTCAATGTGATCAGTGTTTGAGTGATAGTTAGCTGCCTCTTTTTTCTTTTGATTTTTTTTTTCTAGGAGAGGATTAATAAAGAACATATAGGAAAACAATGCACAAAAATAGCAAATGATAAAGAACATGTATAAAGAAAGCAAAATATGATGGTGAGTGCTTATAAAGAGATTTCCATGTTTCATTGAGGGGTAAGCTTTTAGTTAATTATGGAAATATGGGTTAAGGTAAGCTCTTAATAATATGTGGAAATATGTGTTGAGGGGACATACCTGACTTGGATTTCCCTTGAAGGTAAGATACATTCCCTAGTCTCACTTCTTTTGATGGGACATTTCCTTAGCGTGCAGGTCCACAGAACCTTTGATTCAATTAAGGCAGACAGTTTATCAGATGTACATATACTGTAAAATCAACAGTAGTTAAATGTTGCTATTTTTCTTTCATTTGATCTTCCATTTGCTTTACCTTTTTCTGGAGCTCAAACAATATTTCTTTCTTCTGATTTGTTGGTGATAATCTGACATTTGAAACTAAACACTTGCGCCTGTATGGGGATATTTGTGTGTGTGTGTGCGTGTGCGTGTGCGTGTGCGTACATGTTTCCATATAGTTGGTGCATTGGTCAATTAATGAAGCTGTGATATGTGTTTATTGCTGTTAAGATCTCGAATACCATTTGCTTGGAAATTTTGCAGATACAAGCTTGTTGTCCCATCACCAGAACCTAAGAGGATTGTATCTCCCACCATCACAAACATTCAGGTCTCTTTCAACTGTTTTCCTGCATAGGAATGACTGGGCTAATAAGATAATGATGAAGTGGATTATGTTGCACAGGCATATTCATACTTTGATACCTTTGAATAAGTGGATAGAAGACCTTCTTTAATTTTTTTTTTTTTAATTTGTCTTTGCTAAAAGGATGAAATTGGATAGAAGATCATCTTTGGTTTTTTTATTTATCTTTGCTAAAAGGACGAACTGTAATGATTAAGGTTTGTTGATGTGGCACTCATCTATTGGCTTAGTCCAACTAAATTTATACTGTCTACCTATGAATTTCTCATGAATTAGGTATAATCAAGTCTTGATCGTTCTTAGAATATTGATGGAACGTTTATAATTTGGTTAAAGCAATTGCTTAGGTATACATAATCTCAGATAGAACTTTATGTTTTTTGTTAACAAAATAAAAGCACTCTAATTTATGCGTAATATATACGCTCTTAAATATAACGAGGTAAAGGGTTCCTTCTGAATAGAAATTTTAGCATACAGGAATAAAGATTAATTTACAGAAGTTAGCCACTGTTTGAATTTCATTTGCATGTAATTTGAACAATTTTGGTGAGGATGCCAAGCTCATTGATCATGCTAATGGTTCTTGTCTGTAAACAAATTTATTTAAGTTAGGTAGCTTTTGTTTCCTCAATCATTGTGAACCTAATCTGGACAATATTTTGTTCATCCTGAAAAAAGACAGAGGCAATCCTTCTGAAAATACAGAGCTTTATTGATAGTGCTAATGGTACTTTTTTTTGTGTGACAGGGATGGTTGCCTGGTTTGAAAGCTGAAGGAGATCCAAATCAACTTCCAACCATTGCTATTGTTGCTTCATATGATACATTTGGGACTGCTCCAGTATGTGAATTTATTTGTCTCCATCAAATATACCTACTTTTATGTGCTGTATGATGGTGTAAAATAGTTACTTGTGTAGGCATTATCAGTCGGAAGTGATAGCAATGGAAGTGGCATTGTGGCTCTTCTTGAAATAGCTAGGTTATTTTCTCTTCTTTATTCAAATCCGAAGACAAGAGGAAGGTATAATTTACTTTTTGGGCTAACATCTGGTGGACCTTATAACAACAACGGAACTCAAAAGGTGATGTTTAAGTCTCCATCCCCCCCCCCCCTTCTTCTCTCCCTTCCTTTCTATTACAGTCTAATTATATTAGTGTTTCATCTTCTTCAGTGGCTTCGGAGCTTCGATCAACGTTTACGTGAGAGCATTGATTATGCTATTTGCTTAAATAGTGTTGGGTCGTGGGATAACGACTTGTGGATTCATGTGTCTAAGCCTCCAGAAAATGCCTATATTAAACAAATTTTTGAAGTAAGAGTATGGAAACGTTAAATGGAGTAAGCTTTTTCCAATTTTGCTTAGTAGAGCTACCATGTTCTATGGTTTGTTTTGACAAGGAGTTTTTTTTATAGGGTTTCTCTAGTGTAGCAAAAGAGCTGGGCTTTGACGTTGGTCTGAAGCACAAGAAAATCAATATCTCAAATGCTAGAGTAAGTTTATCTAATCTGAAAATGAAAATCTACATTTTGGTTCATCTTATCCTATCTCTCCATCCCTCCCTCTTTTATTTATGTATTTATTTTTATTTTTTGGACTACTGGTTTAACAAAGGTCCTCTTTGATAAGGATATTCTGATTCACTAAGAGGGCATGTTTAGTGGACGAGATGGCAACATTCTTTTTCCCTTTTGTTGTTGTCTTGTAACAATGAGTCCTCAACCTACATTTCCTAAGCCCATATAGAGTGAACTTATGTGAGACAGCCAGTTGTTTTGTTCTTGAAACGGATGTGACCATGACTAGGTGATGTCAGTCTACTTGGTGTATGGTCTTTCCCTATAACTGATTACATTGCATACTTTTAGCATATCAATTCCCTGCTATGGTCGTGCAGGTCATCTGCTTCATCCTGGACTATGCATTCTATTAAAATATTGATTTACTTGGTGTGGACGTGCTGTGCAATTACTTGCCTCATCTTGACCAGGTGATATAGCTGTTAACTTGCTGTAGGTAGCTTGGGAGCATGAACAGTTTTCAAGGCTGAGGGTCACTGCTGCCACCCTTTCTGAACTTGCTGTTGCACCTGAAATGTTTGAAAGCACTGGAGGTCTTTCTGATAGCAGGTTGTGCCTTTTAACTTGAATCTTTTTTTAGGGTTGAAATTCCTACTTCACTTTTTTTTTTCTTTACCTGAGATTTATTTTCTGTGCAGATATTTTGTAAATGAAACTGCAATCATCAGAAGTATCAAATTGGTTGCTGAGAGTATTGCAGTAAGCTTAACATAGATCTAAATAAGTGTAATATGACTGATATTTCTATTTGAATTTCCATTTATTTATTTGATGCCCAACAGCATGGGGTCATAACTAACCATGTTTGAAAAATAGAATACTTGTATTTGTTGTTTATTTTTTTCTGAATTTCAGATTAGTAAAGAGTATATTCTTGGCAACTTGTGAGCCAAGCCTGAAACAAATAATTTTTACCTTTTGTTATGCGTTTCTTAGTTGATCCTTTTCCTTCTCATTGCATACAGAGGCATATCTATAGTCATCAGGGGGAGAATGTAAACATCTTTGCAGACGACAGTAGTTTGGCTGTAAA
The DNA here is from genome assembly GCA_949677035.1 of Omphalea diandra. Taxonomy (NCBI): domain Eukaryota; kingdom Viridiplantae; phylum Streptophyta; class Magnoliopsida; order Malpighiales; family Euphorbiaceae; genus Omphalea; species Omphalea diandra. The sequence continues at coordinate 33,097 of CATIWR010693755.1, read as the reverse complement.
TCCTTCTTACATATGGTCATGGTTGGATCTTTTGTCACGAACACCTCGAGTGGCGCCATTTTTATCAAAGAATGACCCCTTGGTCATGGCATTAAAAAAGGTTACTGTTTTTTAATTTTCTTGCTTTTTTTTTTTATTTTTTTTGGTTCTTTAGTTGGTAAATGGTGCTCGTATTCAGAGATTGTGGCAAGAATCAGAATACAGCATGCGATATTCATTCCTCTACATTCCTTGTTCACTTTGAATGGAAACTAAATTATATTTCTTTGGGTTACAGCAAACTTGTTATTTTGTTTCACTAGAATTTAGTTCATTGAGTATTTTCTTTTTGTTCTCTTTTTGTACACTAAGCAAATATGTTTGCAAAGATCTCATTATTTCTGCTTAATTCTGAGGATGTCTTTAGGTTTTATGGAAATGTTGAATATGGATTCCATATTCTACAGATTGATTTCCGTACATGTTGAGTCATTTAACCTCTTCTCTTTCTGTCTGAAAGAGGGGCTTCTGGTAGTATTTAATTTACATGCATTTCTGATGCAGTGTCTTCTCAAGTTCCCATGGATGCTATTGCTCCGTGATTATGATGTTATATAGTTGGATGGGCAGTGGATTCTTGTCTTTGGTATTTGAATGTGTATACGTGTGGATATTAATTAATTGATAAGGAAGAAAACTAAACAACATAGGGTTAGTAGAAAAAAGAAACTAGATTTTTTTTCAACATATTTTTTCCATCAAAGTTTAGAAAATATATTCTTCATTCAATTTGACCAATCAATTTATTAATTCTTTGGCAGGAACTAGAATATCATGCTCATGAAGTAAACGTTCAACATGAAGTGCTTGATGGGATGTTCACATTCTATGACTCGACTAAAGCTAAGCTAAATATTTATCAGGTTCTGCTATTTGATCCATCATTTCTCAGGATGACAATGGTGTTTTTTGTGTGCCTTTTTGCTCTATATTTCTTTTAATTTTAGTTTATTTTGATTATCATGTTGAGGAATATTTTTTTACAATGTTTGTTAGCAAAAACTTTTGATTTCTTTTGGTATCTGTCCTAACCTTGTGCAAAATGGCAACTGACAACATTGGTTATAAGAATTCCCGTCGGGAAGGACCTCCCAACCTTTTTGTTAGAATTTTCAAGCTTCAGAACCCTAAAATATTGTCTACTCAATATCCATTCAATTAGAGTTCTGTTACCTTCCTCTTCCAAACTACTCAAAATTTTCCCCGTCTCTCACTAGCTTGCTTTGATTCTATCGAGACAAAGCTGAATATCAACTAAAGAGGACCTATTGCTATATGGATGCTAGCACATGTATATATCCACAATGCTACTCAAATTAGTCTTGATACTTGACTGCACTATTTTTGTGATGGAGCAGTCAAGGGTGAATGGAGGTGCAGTCAAGAATGAATGTAGGTGACTCTTCCTTGACTGCACTAAATAAAAAAGAACAAAATTACTCTTTTAGATGCATTGTCTCATCTTATTCCTAGCATTGAGTGTAGGTGAGAATATGAGGGTGAATTGTTTTCTTTCTTCTCTTTTACATCTCTATTGGTTTGGATAATAATCAACTGAAATGTGTTATTACAGGTTGCTAGTGTAACATTTGACTTGCTATTGCTTTTGGTGCTGGGATCATACTTGATAGTGCTTTTTAGTTTTCTCGTCATTGCGACTAGGGTACTGACTCTTCCTTAAACATCAAACTGGAATTGCCAGTCTTAATTTTATTGTTATTACTTGATTTGACATTGAACTAAAATTTCTAATTGCCAAATTATGTTCAACAGGGTCTTGATGATCTTATAAGCTTATTCCGACGGCCTCCCTCTCGTAAGATGAAAACAGCTTGATAACTGAAACTGGATTTGTGCTCTGAAGAATTCTCATCGATGATTGTTTCATGTAGCTTAGAATTTTATCCGTGTCATAGAGAAGTTTCTTGGGGCTTACTAGAGATGTGTTGTTCATTAGTTCAGAGTCATGAGGGATCATCGTAATTTTTGGTCCTCGGAAGATATTTTTGTAGTTTATTGTGCCAGAATGAGGACTATTAATGTAGTTGCGAGAACATTTTTGGTAACCTACATTTTCCCAGCCAAATACAATTGCCAGCAATCTTAGCGAAGTTAAAAAATGGATCATGTTTATTTTATGGGATGATAAATGATTGATGCTGCGTTTAAGCCCTATAAATATAGGTAGGCACAGGGAAAAGGAATTGCAACAATAACCAAATTTGAGCAAAGAGAAGACAAAGGACAGTTCTAATCTTGTTCTTTGAACTGTTTTAACTAATCGGCTTTTGATTACTTATGTAGTTGCCATCAAGGTAATATAACTTTGGTTTACTCAGCACTGTTGCTACTGGAGCCAATATTGCCATCGATAGTTTTCTCCAAACAGTCATTTTTTGACGTACCATCTAGGCAATTCAGTCTATTCTTTTCCAGGAGCATCATCCAGTTTGATAAGAAAAGGTCTAATGTAACACATTACCTTGAAATTAACGGTATTTGCTTTTCCCATTGGCTAATTTCACCAGTTCTAATTTCTCATTTTCACTAGGTTAGAATAGGACAACTTCTTGTTGCATATGAGATGAGGTGCCTCTTAATTGATGGTTAAGTTATGACGATTAAATTAAAAATGCAAGGCACAAAGTGAACAGAAAAATCAAATAGCAAAGAACAATGGAAGAAAAAAAATTGAAAAAGTATGATCATTTGACCCCTGATGCATGCTCCAAATTTCCCCCTCAGCTCACTAAGGGACTGGAATTTATAAAGCATTAAGCAGAGTTAGTACAAAGAGAAGGGAGGAAAGTTCATAGCCAGCAGCTCAAGCACTTCTGCCACCTTTTGGATAAATGACAACAGTAAAAATAGAAATACATTACATTGACCAAAACTGAATATGATGCACAAATCTTATCCGCATCACAAAACATTTCATACAAAAATAAGGGGGTAGAGACCTAACATCAGCTACTACCTCAGTGGTCTTCAGCTCTTTCGCGAAGCATCATCCACAAAAACAGGGCGGCCGTCTATCACCTACAATAAACGAGTGTTACTCTTGGTATTGAAAACTCAGGCCAGGAACTTGAAGAAAAGTAGTTTACCTTCCCATTCATCTCCAACAAAGCGTTTTGGGCTTCATCCTCTGTAGAAAAGGTCACATACCCATAACCTTTTGATCTGTTATCAGCTTTATTCCTTATTATTTTAGCTGGAAAAATACATCGCCCAGCTATGACAATTATCAAGAAAGATATGGGGTTTAAGGTTAAAAGTGACCAGTTATGACATACCTTCAGTGACTTGGCCAAATTTTGAAAATGCTTCAGCTAATGACTTCTCCGTGCTGGAGAAAGATATACCTGCAGCAAAGACATTTGTTCCAGTAATTACAATGGCATGTAAAATTGCATGTCCCAAGTGACATGGCCTTAAGAAACATAATTGAGATGTTCTGGTGTTGATGAATATTGAAGCAAAAATGATAAACACACGTTAATTCTAAAATTTTTATAAGTGCGCTCCTGATTTCAAGTTAAAATATTACAGCAATCATTAAAAGTGGATCCAACATGATGCCTAAATGATAATTGTTGTGCTAAGATGTCTTCTGAAGTTGCTTTGCTCCAAAATTTTCACCTCTATCATATATATATATATATATGGAAAGAGAGAGTGGAGCAGAAGAAAAAGACGACCAAAACTTTCTAATAAAGCATAGCTCTTACTGAAAAATTGTTAACAGAGCTTTGTGTAAAACACCGACATTATGCCATGGTAAAAAACAAAAGCACTTTAATACTTTTAATACAAATAAAGTCAATTAAATGCAAGTTTAATTCCTATCATGCTTTGACACGGACGACTCCATCCACCATGAAACTGGTTCCTGTGACATCTCACACAGGAAGTGTGACCGATGGAGATTCCGTGAGAAGCAAGGATTCAATGAATCAATCAACTGTCCTTCTGTCTTCCTACCATATGGTTCTACCTTAATTTAAAAAACACGATATCCAATATCCATCAATCTGAAGCTGCTCTAAAAACAGTATTCCGTGGAATTGCATCAAAGAATACTGGAATCTACTATACACATACATATGGCAGCAACCATTAAAAATAAAATCAAAAGGAAAAAGAAAAACCTCGTCTACAACTTATATGTTCCTCTTTTCCTAGTCTTGTGATTTCTGACTTCAATTAGAGAGCAATTTCTGGTTGTGTGTAGAAGCGTGGGTATTACAAAATGATTCCTATCCAAAGCATAATTTACAAAATCTCAGTAACACTCTAAAGCCACAAAATTTACCCAACTATACTGCTCATAGATTTCACATACGAATTAAGTGTTGATCTTTATTAATGGTTACCCAAATACTGATCATAGGATGTAGTTGAAGACCCATTATCCTTTTCTATGTGCAGAGACAGAAGGCACCTCACCTTTGACGAAGAGCTGGGAAGAGAATCCTCTGGAGAAGAAGAAATTTGAGCGAGCGATGCTTCTCGAAATTCCTGTTAAAACTATCATTTCCTTTCTTGCGGCCACAAGTGAAAAGCGAGAGAAAAAGAAAGAAGAGCGAAACTTCTTATTAGCGTTCCGTTTTGTGGGAACAAAACTCCGAGAAATTCATATGTGATTCTCGTGGCAATTTGCGCTTTATTTAATCTTAAAGTTGATATTTCATAAAAACAATATTTAATTAACACTCCTCATTCAATACTTTGTGTTATTATTAATAATTATACAAATGATAAAAGTGTTACATAATGTTTAAGTGAAATTATGATTTAGATTGAGGAGTTAGCATATGATTTTGTTGATTTATTAAAAAATATAACCACAGATGATCCAAAATTTCGATCTTGCAAAATTAGTAAACCTAATATGATTTTTTAGTGAAAGATTGAAAGCTAGAAATCAGAAAGTACACTCAAATATCTCAACTAGGTTCGCATATCTTTAGTGCTCTCATTACTTGATTTAATTAAATTGATTTTTTTGATTTAGGTTTTCTTTTGATATTTTCTTATAATTAGTTTTATTCATACTCCCACTATTCTTATTTATTTTTATTAAAATTATTTATTTATTTATTTATTTATTTAAAAATTTTATTTAATTTCTAAATTTATTTTATGAAAATCACATAGATTAAATTTCATTTTGAAATTTTGAGTGATTTTATATCATTTTTCAGCTCTAAAAAGACTAAAAATTAATTGTATACCCTTTCTAATGCAAGTTTAAAATTAAATAAATTTATTAAATGACTTTGATAAAAATAAATGAAAAATAAGTGACCATAAATAAAATTAATCCCAATTTTTTTATACAGCATGAGAGGCAGAGCATATTTAGCATTACTGCTATAAACATTTACGTCCATTTATTAAATCATAATATTTTTTATTTAAAAAAATATTTTTAACTATTTATGAAAATAGTATAATGGATCTATTGCAAGCAATCAAAACCGCTATAAATCATATAAATTGTTCCATTAGATCTAATACAATGAATAAACAACTGCTACATCCGACCTCATTACAAAATGATATGGCAACGCTTTTGTTTAATAACAATAACATAAGCAAAAACATTGCATATAATACATCAATTGCAGCGATTTTGATTCAATTTCATGTCGTGGTTTAGAAAGTTTTAAGCAACAATTTTATTTATTTTTATGCAACAATTATTTTCATTTATGCAACGTTTTTTATTCTATTTTATGTAGAGATTTGTGAGATATGCTAATAGTTTAAGAAATAAAATGCAACAGTTCTTCGTAAATAAGCAACATTTGTTCATTGTATTAGGCAACGATTATAATATCTTAACAATAACAGATTGGGATTAAGTATTAGCAACTCTTATAATGCTTTTTGCAACAATTCTGATTATTTTTATGCAACGATTGTGATATCTTAAGCAACAGTCTAAAACTTATCTTATGCAGTGGGATTTTAAATATAACCAATATATTATTTATTATATTAAGAAGCAGTTTTAGTGGCTAATACAAAAATTTCAATTCCTAATGCAAGGGTTTTTATACAGAATATATGTTAATTGACGTCCAAAAATATAATATATTAATATCACAATATTTTTTAAACACAATTACAATTATATAATTGCGTTTGATTCACAAATATTCAAAATCATAATCCACATTTGCAAATGCAATAAAAACTATAATATATGTTAATATTTAAACGTATAATAAAACATCAAAATTCAAAAAATGTTCATATCAAAGTTTTTAACAAAATGATGCTAATCAAGCTAATGAAAATTCCCACTTTACAAAGTTGAGCAACCTGCAATTATCAACAAAAAAAAAAAAAGAATAAATATATTATCTATTAATCCTTATCACTTACATCAATTGAAGTTTTGAGATTCAAATGTCATTAACTAAAAATGACTAGAATTTAATATTATCTATTAATCCATATCACTTACATCAATTTAAGTTTTGATATTCAAATTTCATTAATTAAAAATGACTAGAATTTAATTTTTAAATTTTGAGACTCAATTTGGGAAATATCCAAAGCTCAACCCACTCTCCCTTCCCCCAAAAAAAAAAAATTTAAGGCATTCTCGATAAGCCAAGTTATCTTAGCTAGTTGAGATATTTTATAAGTTCCCCATACAACAAAGAATTTATGAGTTTCTATAATCATCCATGTATGAGTTTCTATAATCACCCATGTATTTTAAAAGGATTTTGCTTATATTACCATTTTCACTAGTAAAAAAACAATATTTGTAGTATCAAAATTATATCTTGTGTTTCTTAATACCAAAGGTTTTTGATGCTCACATTTCACTATTTCAATCAAAGAAAATGAGAGAAGAAAGATCTCTCGGTGATTGTTTTGTCTACCAAATGACAATTTAGATTCGAGAACAACAACCTTGAATAGGGATAGAGAGTAAACAGAACCTTGAATATATATATATTTTACGTGTCATATACTCCTGATTCATATTACTATACCAACAAGAGTTTATGTAATAATTTGTCATCCTATAACAGAGCCCAATAAAGTATAATTTCTAGCCCAATTTTCGGCTTGAGCTTATTTATCAATTTGTATATCTTGAACTCAGGTATATGTTGCATCATAGACTGACTCAAAAAATAATATACATGTAGTTAATGAAATTTATGTACAAGAACTAATACACATATTTTAATGTACATACAGTTCAATATCAATATACATGTAGTTAAAAACCAAATATATATACAATTTTAATATCAATATTGATTGATATGAATTTATAAAGTAATACAGATATAAATTTATGATATAATTTACACTTATTTATCATATTACCTTATTTATTAGTTCTATTCAAATAGTAATACCTTTAATAAGTTGATTGTGAACATTCCGTTAGTTTGATTTCTTCAATTTAATTTTTTCTAATATTAAATAAATCAACATATTTTTAAAATCAAATTGAATTAAAATTTTTTTAAAAAATCAAATTTCATAAACCTACAAACCAAACAAAATCTAAAAATTTTCATTCAATTCAATTCAATTTAATTAAATCACACATTTTAAATCATTTTTATTCAAATCAATTTAATTTATTAATAATTTCAATTTACTTGATTTATTTATTTTTTACATAAAAAATCAAACCAAAACTGAGAATCAAAGTTTTTCTAAAACTAAAATCGAACCAAATCAATTTTTACTGAAAAACTGAATCCAACCACCAAATAATATCTGTTCGATCAGTTTTTTTTTTTTTTGACTTGGTTCAGTTTTTGCTCATCCCGCATTAACATTACTACCCTCATCTAGAAAATAAGCTCCGTACGCACAACATTTCAAGCACTGAATTCAGATCTTATTACCAAGTTCGAAAGACATTTTTAACATAAGCTAGTAATCCATTTTATTCATTTAACTTCAATAACATATTTCAAAGTCTCAGCAAGTGCTGCTTTTTGAATCTAACTAGATTCATTTTTCACTTGAAGTTAGGAGAAGCCAATTTAATTCCAGGACAATGGCAATGGACTACTCATTCTGTTGCTTTGCCTTTGCGCCTGCTACTGCCAGTTTCTAAAAGGTAACAAACCACTGAATCCACATCATCACCAAATATGCTGTATGCCTCAATCACTTGCATATAGCTGAATCCCATTGACAAAACCATCTGCATGCTTCTGCTAAGAACAATATCTTGCATATTGTGTTCTTTCATTCCTGCCACCGCCTTGGTCTCACTAGCTGATGATCCTGTTTTTTCCAAGTTCATAACATTATCAATGTTGCATCAACATTATATAGTAAGTTCAATTCTTCACTGAAAGTTGTGTAGAACAATTCTTCACTGAATGTAGTGTAGAAGGAAAATAATACAACACCATGCCATGCAGAAAGGCCCATTCATTGTTTAGCATTTGATTACACCGAAAAACCAATACTTACTAGCGCCAGAAGATGATGGTTCCGCACCGGAAGTAGAAGATTCTTTGCGACCAAGTTGCTGCCTGAACTTATCATTAGCAAGATACTCAGCTCGAGAAGCCTCCATCACCATACGTTCAATCTCCTTCTCGGTAAGCTCAAGATCCGAGTAAAACCGTCCCTCAGCTAAAAGTGCCTGTTAGCATGAAGTATCAATAAGAAACAAAGAACATCTCAACAACCCAGCAAGCCAAAAACGAGTGGAATACACCCAATATTTAAATTAAAAATACTTGCATTATCAATCTGCTGGTCCTGTTGAGCTTTAATTGCAGCTTTAACCTGATCCTTGTCCACATTTGTCTGCAAAGTAATCACAATTGTTTCAGGTGTTACAAGGCTATTTGAGTCATCAAACTTTAAGGAAAGGAGAAAAACAGAGGGGGGGGAGTGGGGAGAAAAAGAGTAGAGGCGCACCCCTCGAAGACAGCTAAAACCAAGCCCCGCACCAATTGTCAGCCGACGTGGGTCAACAAGAGAGTTATAATGATTACCATGATGATAACTCAGCCTTATCGGTGGTGTGTCGGTGTTGTAGCTTCCATGAAATATGTTGATAGGTTCTACATCAACGATTTTGATGAGTGAGAAGTAGAATGTATAGATACAAAGTTGATGAGTGAAAAGCCACATTTCCTTCAAATGAACCAGTACCTGTGCTATAGGAATAAATGTGGATTGGCCGGTTATACATTTCTGATAGGGCTTGGATCTCCACATTGTTCCCATACACCTGCCAGTTGACGAGAAAAGCCAATGATTATTCTCAAAACTACATTATCATGGAAATAAGCCATAATACATGCTGAGAATATAATGATGAGCTGGGATAAATCAATTGAACATAAATGAAATATGTTCAAACAATCAATAACATGGAGGTAAAGAAAACTGCTCCAGTGTTGGATGCTGTATTTATCTAGAGAGAGGAAATCCCTCACTTCCCCCCTGGCTTGATTAAAATTTGGAGGGGGTTTGTGTACACTGTGCGAAACAACTTCTTTAAAGGGACATAACTTCCACAAGTTAACTGTCCTTAATCTCTGACAGAAAGCTGAGAGAGTTATTTCAGATACTTTACAGTAAATAAAAATCACTCCGACCAACAGTTGTCAGCTTTTTAATTTTCCCTTTATATGCATGAGCTGAACTGACCTGTTGATCATGAAACTCATCATAGTTATCCTAATGCAAATATATACAACTCAGAAAAACAAAAAATCACTAATGAAATAGGATAAAAGAAATAATTAGCTGCAGAACAATTATATGGCACTAGTTATTGAAAGAGAAAAACAAGTGAAAATCAACCTAGATAATGCATTCATACCTTGTCTCTTCTCTTCCTCCTACAGTAAGATGTAAATCCTTCTGTTATAAATTGAGAGTAGTGGTCTCTCTCTCGTTCCTGAACGAACGAAAACAGATTAGGATAACCCTACGCCTCACTGACATTATCTATTAGTACAAAGAGATACAGAAGCCCCAAAATGCCATTTATGTCCCTAAAGCAATAGATTAGGATGGAGAAGACTTAAAAAAGTACAAAGTAGAGCATAAAAATTTAAGCTTTACCTCCAATATTATGGGATAGTGATAGATTCATGGAAACCTCAGAAAAGGAAATCCAATTATCTAATGTAATTATTCAGACAAAATTAAAAAGAACACAGGGATGGTATAAAGTTTGTCTCCAACAAATAAATAATATATAAACACCCAAACCCAAAATAGAAAGAGTAGTAAGAAAAATGAATGAGAAAGACTTGAGAGATAAAGAGATTCTATGTGATCCTCCTCTCATAATAGCACACTTTACTCTCAATTTCCCTACTATTCTCTTCAAATATCTGGGAATAAATTGCAGAAGAACTGCATATCACAAACAGCAAAAAGGAATACTGGCAGGACCAATGAAAGGCAAGATGTACTCAATCAACCAATCAAATTACAATGCATCACCTACATCCACTAGGGCCTGATAAGAAACCAAATATATGCCAGAGATGGTTATAAACAGAAACATAGAAACAAATCATATTTCCAAATAGCCGCCAAAATAACTAACAATGAACTTAAGCAATGAATTCACAACAAAATAGAAAATAAAGAAATAAAAAAAAATTACCATATAATCCATGCACATTTGTCTAATCAAATCATACACTTCAGAATCTCCATACACTTGATCTGCCACAGCCCGGAAGAGACAGTTCCCATCCTCCAACATTCTTTTAACTTCTAGTCCTTTAGACCGCCTTATGTCAATCTCAAATTGGCGTTCTCTTTCCTGTGATAGGTGCAGTATGACATTGGCAGACAATAGAATTTAATGTAATGTATCATGTCATTAAACCTGGGCCACAACTCTACAACATATATGATAATGTACTGAAGATCACCAGACCACAAGAGAAACAACTAATGCACTCCAAGACTTGTTATCAAAAATTTAAAGTCCATTTATGGACACTCAGCAAATACAAGCTCCCAGAAAGAGAAAAACTGAAAATGCAAGATGCTGATGAAGTAATCACACAGGTCATTTCTAGATGAAAAATGAAACTGCTCACGTGCTAGTGATTCAAATAGAGGTACTGAAATCGCATACTTCAGCCACAACAATGCTAGCAGTTATGTTGCTTCATTCAAAGAAAGAACTTATTTCATATATGCAATAACAATAACGTGCCTCAACCATTATATATTTAGTTATTCAAACTCACCAAATCATCATACGAGGAAACAAAGCAAGAGTTCTGCTCATCAGCACTATTATACCCCTCACTGTCAACATGAGACCTAGGAGAGGAAGGGCGTGAAGCAGATGGTGAAGTCCTTGTAGAAACAACAGGCCAACCAACAGCTCTTCTAGATGATCCAATTCGCACTGAATTTGAACTTCCTGATGCAGACCTCCTTGAGTTTGAGTTAGAATTTGTTGCCAGGGGTTTTGGAGGTGGCACAGGAGGGGGTGGTGGTTGTGTACTTCCACCAGTATCCTGTGGAGAGCCACCAATTGAACCTTCATTCTCAGCCACAGGTCTCTCTAATACCCTCGCCCCACCCATTCCTTTTATCAAGTCCCCTGATCCAACACACTCAGCATTAACAAGTTTCTCATTATCAACAACTTTATCACTCAGACTGTCATTCCTATCACGTAAACCTTCCATCAAAGGCTCATCACTTTTTGATGCCTTGTCATCACGACTCCCACAACACTCCACGAATTCATCAACAAGAATAAGTTCCTGTGCCTCATCGCCAACTTCCTCATCTTTCAGAGCTGAAACGACTTGGGGAGTAGCTGTAACCTGTGTCTCTGGCCGAGCAGCCGAAGATGACCCTGCTCGGCTTTGATTTGAAGAAGAAGAACCGCTGCCTCGTTGAACCAAAATCCGAGTCATTAGTTTCAAAGTTTATTGTTCTCAATTACTGAAATCGCAACACCAATTCTCGTCCCTGAATGACCCAAAATTAGAGACAGAGTATCATCCTAGTTATCACGGGTTTGTCACGTGTTCTTGCCTTGGGTGCAGTGACGCCAATCCCTTGGCTGAAGGAATTTTTCCAGCCCAGTGCGTTCAGCTCCTCGTTACAGTTAAACGATCTCTGCATTCCCCTAACAATTCTCATGAGACCCAGACCTTCAACTTTTAAACAATAATAACCTTCTCTTAAGTACTCGAATTTTACCCGGAAAAAGAAATCCCAAAATTCAACTTCACAAGCTCAAGCTGCAACCGAGATTTTCCAATGTCCACGAAAATCAACACAAAAGATCAGAACTTAGTTCTTCAAAGAAGAGCAAAGAAACAATTCTAATCATTTTTAAATGGAAACAAAACTTATTTTCAAAGAAAAGGTAGGAAAAGTAATTTATATCAAGCTCTATTTTTCATCATTAAGCCAGGGCGCAAACAAGAAATCTCACTTAAATGCCCTAATCTCACCCCGGTTAACTCTATACTATGAACCAATAGATAATCCTTCCTATACTCCATTCAATTCAAAGACAGATGAAAACATAATTAGTAACATAGTGAAACCAAAGCCGAAATCCTTCATTTGCATAAGAAATTCTTACTCAAATGCATCTAATTTAAACTAAATGACCTAAATCAGGCAACTCTCACTTTCCAATTATTGGAATTACTTAATTAGGGAAATTAAAAAAAAAAAAAGACACGTGTACAGCTTTATTTCCCAAAGATTCTCAGCAACCAAAACCTAATCTAATCCAGAAACCTAACTAACAAAAACAAAGAATTAAAAGGATCAAAAATAAAGTAAAAGCAAAGGAATTGAAATGAAATCACATCAAATAGATTAATTTAAAAAAGAAAGGAGGAGGAGAAGAAGAAGAAAGCTCCAGAACTGACTCAGCACTAGTCACAGAAAAAAACTCACCTGGAAGAGAAGAGATGCTTAGGCGAGTTGTAGAGATCTGCAAAAGCTGAGAGGCAATTAGGATACTTCCTAAATCCTTCATTAGGGTTTTTAATTAAAAGAACCAAAACCGATATTATATAGAAATGAACAAAAAAAAAAAAAGAAAAAGAAAAAGATGATAACTTGGTGAAGAAGAAGAAGAGAGAGAATACTTTTTCTTTTTCTAGAGAGAGAGTTGCTGTTTAAGAGAGAGAGAACAAAAAACTTATGGGAGAGGCCCCTTTTAACGGTGGGTGGTGAAGGGCGGCCGGGAAACCATCCACTTACACGTGGCCTCTTTATCAGTCTGTTTCGCACTTGTGTTACTCCTTTTTAGCTTCTGATGCTCTATAATAGCTGCTAGTTTTTTAACACGTGTGGTTGTTTTTCTTAACCCGTTAATTATTTTTTAATATTGTATATATAATCTTACAATAATTTAGTTAAGATTTATTAGCAATGCAAAAAATAGAAATTGTACTTTTTATTTATCAATTGAATTACGATATTAGTCTTTTTTTTTTAAAAAAATATTGAGAATGAGGATTATATTATTGGGATTCGAACCTGACTAATCAAAATATTAGCATTGAGATTATGTGAACTAAGGAATAAGTAATCGATCAGACAATTCATACCTCTTAAGCATATATCTATTATATTATATTCACATAATTACTCAATTGTTTTACCAAAAAAAATAATTACTCAATTGGATAAATGAAAGAATAATTTTTAAAAATTAAATATATATTTAGTTATAAATTTATTTTTTTATTGAATAAAGGTACTAATCTAAATTAATTGTCTATTTCAATCCATAATAAAATTTGATAATATATGTTTAATAAGTTTAAAGATTGGCCTTCTATCTCACTTTTGTGAATAATATAGATGTCTCTGATCTTAAATTAAATGTATTTTCTAGCCCAATTCATGATAACGTCAAGTATTATACAACCTGGAAGCTAGGTAAAAGAATAACATCCACTCCCCTTAAAAGAAAATCAAAAAAAAAAAGAAAGGAATAATTTCTGATGAGTCCCTTGCAATTGTGCCGGGACAAAACTTCTTGAAAATCAGGTAATGGATATTCTCTGAGTATAAGCATAAATTTTGAACCCAAAAGATCCTGTAGGTAAAAACAAAGAAAGTACACAGGCACACTATTTTGATCAATCCTTAAAATTCCAAATTAAGTCACACAATACAGTATACACCGTATGTAACACTGACACAAGAGCCCTGCACTCATATGCAAGGCAGATTGCAGACTTCCTATATTGTTGCATGGACATGAATATAATCGATAATGATTGATCCAACCCGACAAGATATGGGAAATGAAACGGCAATCGACTAGTTAATAAGACCATGAAGAAAGGCATAATATGTACGTATATCATCAGTTCCTTCTTCTGAGAGCAAAAGCAGACAACACGATAAGAAACACGAACATGGCTGCAGTTATGAAGGAGGCCACGATGGCACTACTCGTCTGCTGGCAGAAATCATTAAACTGTGCGCAAATTGCATTCCAATTCGCGTCTGAATTCCCATTATGAGCTAAGTAAGATATGGCAGCAGCAGAAGAAGCAGCTGCTATTGTTAAGGCCATAGCCACCTGCATGCATTTAATGCGTAATAGTATATAATAGATGGTCTTCAATTAGTCATGTAGTTAATGGAGAGCCCGCATTAAAATTTGTTATTGGCAATGAGAAATTACTGTATCAAAGATGATAAGGAAAAGCCTTGGTCCTGTTGCATGAGGCCTGACAATGCACAATATACAGAAAGGCAATGAGAGTACCAGGTATCCACTAGCTATGCCATTTGCATACACGAAAAACCTGCAATTTATTCAAGTACCCAGTTTTATATAATATAAACATGAATATACAATGTAATCAAAGACCTAAACTTTGTGTGGAATTATTGCATACATACAAGAAAGTTGGAAGATCATTATACTCAGCATGGAACTGAAAGAACTGAGTGAAGAAGGGAAGAGTCTGTTCAGTAGTCCCCATAATGGCAGTGGCAGCTAAACCAGCTGTTATAGCACATAGCCTAAGAACAAAGTCGAAAATGGCAACGCCCTTTTTCCATCCTCCTTTAGCCTGCTTGTCATGATAGACATCTTTAGCAGTGACTAGCACAGGAACAGGAGCAGGAGCACCACCAGTTGCTATGCCCTTTCCTTTGGTTTCAGCCTTTGGCTCTTGGATAGTGATTGTTGCTTCGCCACTATTCTCTGGCTCCATAGCAAATGCCGGATATAGTTAAGGAATGAGAAAGATTAATTAATTTTTGGTTCTTGAACAAAAGTAAGAGAGCTTGCTAGCTTCATACGAAATTCCATGAAGGGTTCTTGACTTATATACGTACCAACCACAAAGAAGAGATAATAGTTAATGGAGCAGCTATAGCTTACGGGATTTAGTTCAGGTGCTTGTATAACGTCAGAGAGGATCGAGTGGTTGCCGAGCAGCTAACTTGCTCCACTAGATGGCAAAGAAAGTTTGACAAATGGGAGTCCTATAATCTACGTCGTTACTGGCTGCCCAATTTTATAAACAAATTTGATACTTTAGAAACCTTCAACCGTCCTTTCCTAACCATTCTATATGATGATGTCAGAAAATCTAGAATTGTGGACATCACTCTTGATCAGCAAAAGGGTTGGGGTAATCTCGACTTTAGGCGAATCAGAATTATGCCCATGCACCTTGCAGAAAGCTTTTATCCATGATTTGGTCACAAAAATGGATCATAAATGCAAATTCTACCATGGTGCACTCAGCATTACAACAATAAAGTAAATCAACTTTTTAATATCAAGCGGTAAAAAATAGTAAAGCATTCAAAGTAAATAGCATATCCACTGCAAATTATCACGATTGCGCAAGTCAAGGACAGCAATTTGACTTGTGAGGTCAGAAACAAATAAATAAACAGCACAAAAGAAAAATAATGCTTGGCATCAAATCATATGATCATATTTCATTTCATCATAGAACTTGCTTTTCGGGCGTGTACATCAATCACAACCAAATATAACACTTTAATTACAAAAATTTTGTTTTCAAGAAAGGAAACTCTTAATCAGAAAAGTCCTTTCAGCAGAGCTGGAGATTGGAACCACCAAAAAAAAAAAATAATAATAAAAAAAAGAGAGAGCCTGTCACTCTTCCTATAATACAAGCCGCACTATTTGGAGCTAGCCTTTATTTTACATAGTTGATTGCCCAAAACACCATTGGGAGTGAAAGAATTGCTTTTTAAATATATGAAGCTTCTTGTTGTTCCCTCTATGTGCTAAAACAAACCCAAGTGAGCGGATTCCCATTAAGAATCAGACACAAGTCAAAAGTATGCTTACAACAACCATAAACACATTCTATAGCCGCAGTCTCAATCCACGTTCAGCGAGTGCTTCTTGCACCTCACGAGCAGCTTCTGCAGTGTCATTAAGTGGAGGGTAACTCCAACTTTCTGAAATCTGAGAGACAACCACAAAGATAACAGTCATTGATTAAGCAGGCAAGGTCAGCAAGAAACTCCAACAAAACTACCAAGTTACAGATCAAGGATGGAGAAGATAAAGTCTTTCATAGCATGATGGGATCAAATTTTACAGACGAGAGTGTAACCATGCAGACAAACACTCTAGTAAAGACAACACAGAACATTGATCAAAGGGGGTAGAAAAGGCACAAACACAAGGGAAAGAAAAAAAAAAAAAAAAGAAAGTGGTCCAGAGTCATCCTGAAGGCCAGTTTAATGGCCAAGTTTGAGGAATTTATTTCCCGTTAAACTTCATCAGAATTTATACATATTTTTGTGAGGGCAAAGTGAGGACGGAAGCAAAAGTTAATGATAACCACAAAACCTTATGAAAATTTAGCATGGACAAAAAAGGATCTCATCTCTCTTAAGATGATTAAGAAGAATTAGTATAGAAGATATAAGAAATCAAGGTTGGGCACAACAAATGATGATCTGAAGTACAATAAAATAGTAGCAATTCATTTTAATATTAAATATGGCAAGAAATATCCACACCATGCACCAAAATTATGTGTGCATTAATCCTATGCATATTAAATTGCAAGAAATTATTCATGTTAATTTGTGTGCAATAATCCTATCGAATCTTTGTTAATTGTCATCTTTGAAAAAACTAATCACTTTAAAGAGAACAAATAAGAGGCGCACTGCTATTGGTAAAATTGTTTATGGTCAAATATGACCCTCTCATTGCTCAAGGTGGACACTGATTATGAGATTAAACAAAATACCATATAAAGACCAGCACATTAGACAATTCAAGAGATATATTCACAGAAACAAATGACTCCATTGGAAGATCAATAAAAAAAAATATTCATCACTTAAAAAGGCAGGACTGCTGGGCAGTAAAATAACTTTCCTAATAAAAATTTTAATGCTTCAGATTTTTGTTAGTGGTTTCTGTTTGTTAAAATTTCAGAAAGCGAAAACTTGAAATCAGATGAATTTCATCTTCTTACAAATAACAGTATCATTTCTAACATGTCCATATGTTGGTAAAACAATGCCAAAGTTAGCAGGTGCAAGATATTTTGGTAAAAACAATGTTAGGAGATAGAAGGGTTATAATACTCATACATCCTTCTCTCTTCCAAAATTTCTTCATTTATCAAAAAGAAAAATCATACTCAGTCATTTACTTACATCTTCAGAACCTGTAAATGGTCGAACCACTCCTCGCTCCCTCAAAGATTTATGAAAGTCTGACAACTTCCATGTACAACGCTCAGATCCCATTATGTATACAGGTTTACTGCAAGAATGATAATGGAATCTTAATTGAGCATTCACTAAGCAAGTATACCACCATAAAAGCTTGAACAGAATGATACATTCTAAATCATCCAACAAAAAATAAAGCTTTCCCATGCATACCCAGTGCTGCATGCCTCACTTATCATACTGACTGAATCTGCTGTAATGACAAATGCATCTGCCCAAGCTAAATGTCCCATATGTGGATTTGGCTCTGAAGATAATCACATTCAAGACTTGTTAAAAAGAGAAATGGTATATTTAGACCCTATAATAGTTTAAAAATCAATGAAACATACCTTCACCCTCCCAGATGTAAACTTTTGGATTACTTCCGACTTCTTTGATTATTATGTTTGAAACCTGCAGGTAAATTACAAAAGAAATACATGTTGAGTACAAGCACCCGTGTTAAACCATGAGATTTTTTCCCACAATTAGAGGGAGGTTTGCAGACCCAAAACAAACCAGCAACTAGACAAGTCTAGGCCATGAAGTTATCCAACTTAGACCATGAGAAACTTGCGATACCTTTTGAGGTGTCCTGTTTGAGAAAGATATTCTGACACTGCCACAAGTAGAAAGCACGCTAAGCAGACTGGCAGTTAACTGCTTCGCAAGGTCGAATCCGTAGCGACAGCAGCCTATAAAAAATTATGGGCACAATATGTATTAAACTTTATACAGTAGATTCACTGGATAAAAAAAATTGTGAAGAACTCCAATAAATGAAGAAAAAGAAACAAATCCTGTTCACTTTCAATTAATTATTTGGGATAAAAAGGGAAGTGTACAAGATTATATAATGATAAGTTCAAAATGAAACCATCAGGTTCAAAGTATAATGAATAATTAATTACTTGTTGGTCCTCCAATGTTAACCACTAGTAAAGGCTTTGGCAAAGGAGCAAACTCATCATGCCACATGCTAGCTGCACTACGAAGAGCAGCAAAATCGACTTGATGCAAAGCTCCCACAGTCAAAATCTGGATTTAGAGCATACAACACAGATTTCAAGTTCCAAAGTTTGGCAGGAGCTAATACATGACGAATGTATGAGATTAACTAAACTAATTGCAGAAGCAATATAACAAGATGCTACATACCACATGCCTATCAGGAGGTTCACGAGGTGTTATCCACTTGCGGAGAAACCGAGGAACCTGCTCTTGTGCTTGAGGAGTCAAAGGATAATAATCATGACGTGGAGTAATCGCCATGTCAAACCTGTTCAAATGTGATCTCGGATGCTGTATCTGCAAAAACAAAAGTAAAAAAGGAATGAAAACTCAGAAATTTACAAGTATTTCATGAGGATCAGACAATAATGCAAATGTGCCTCTGGAAGCAGTAGCTGATACTGTTAAAGTTCCTTGTGTATGGCATGAACACCATTCTAGTAACACTTGCAGTCTTATACATGGATATTAATTCATACGTATGATAGAGCTATCTCCAACTCACAAAAGTTACCAAATGGTAGAGTTGTAAAACATGATGGACCCCAAGAAAAAACATTTTTCATTGTTCCATGCCTAAATATGAAAGCTCTAGTAATTAACTTTTTCTGACCACAACCTTTCAGAATCATATGTTCCTATCAACATCTATAAATAAATTCAGAGTAGGATCACATGCACCAACTTGCTTTAGGGTCATTAAATTGTGATCAAGATAGATTTTGAGATCTTTGGTTTGCTAAAATTATGGTGGCTATGATGTTCTAATGAGGATTACCTGAAACAAAACTGTAATAGTGTAAAACATGAAGCAAAAGGGTTCTACAAAATCTTTGGTACAAATATAACCGAAGAGAACATATATGCACAATAGATGGTTGCAGCTAGATAGCATCATTTTTACTACATATAAGACAATATATCAATTATATGCAAAGGGCCTCTAGAAAACCTATAAGCATCAGCAGACTTCGCACATATATAACTAAAGAGAACAGACATCAATGGCAGATGATGTCAGCTAGATATCAACTGGCATCAAATTAACACCAAGACAATACAAGTTCCTTCAGGTTGCAAGTAAGAAAAATTGACCACATTGTTTGTACAATTTGGGCATCATATAATCTTTAAAATAATAGGTTATAAGTCACACCAAACGAAACAACCGAGTAGCTATCAAATATTAAATGCAAAAAATAAAATATATGGAGAGAGATCAAACATTGAACCACATGATAATTTCTTCAGAACTGCATTATTTAACCTAGTATGAAGGAGAATATACATTTATCAAATGCAGTTTAATAGAAAGTAAAAACCAAAACAGCATACCTGAATGACAAAAACATTTTCAGATGCTAAACTTTTTATGGAGCTTGCAATAGAAACAGTATCTCTGCCGGATGCAACTACCAGTAAAGGGCCATCTCTGAAAAAGTAAATGGTATTACATTTATAAGTAGCCAGAAAATAGGATAAAAAGAAAATAAAACGGGAATCTAGCAGCTAAAACTACATTAAAGTGATGAACTCCGAAGTTTCCACTTTCCCTTCTTCAAACCACCCCCAACCCCCCCCCCCCCAAAAAAAAATAAAAATAGCAGTAATAATAACAATAATAATAATACTAATAATAACTGTCCAAGCAGCGTATCCATGATAATTTAGAAAGTATACCCCTTCAAAAGCAACGTATGGACTGGCTAAAACACGATTTACAATTATGGTTAACAAAGAGGGTCAATTTCATAAGCAACCCACAAATAGATTCCATGTCTTTCTTTCTTCAAGAGTATAGACTCTGATGGATCTCCATCATACTTTAATACATATAAGTAAAGAGAACGAACTTCCATATACAAACAATTTCACATACAGTAAGAATCCAACGAGTGCAAAAGGGGGAACAAGGATTTGAAAAAGAAAAAAAAAAAAATTACTTGTCAAAAGTGTCACGTGCCATGTTGACAATCTGCTTAACATCAGCTTCTAAGACTGTGGATGAACCCACAGTGCCAGTGTGTCCATTTTCGGAAGGTAAAGGCGGCAGCTTGATCCCTCGAGCAAGCCGCCAGTAATTATATAACTTCCTGATAACAAAATATAACTTCTTGTGAAGAGAAACCGGAAGCCAGTGCAGCCATTCATTCACTCCTCCTCTTGGTCTTGTAACTCTCTGAATTAAAATCAACAAAAAATTAAAAATTAAAACTTAAGAAGACATATGAAACAAAATTGAAAATTAAAAATTGAAGAGAAATAAAGAATACGAAACAGACACATAAGAGGTGGTTATCGATGAGGCCAAGAGCGCGAACCAAACCGATGCTCTGGTTCTCAGAGCCGGGGAACCCGTTACCAATAATAACGGCGCGCCTTATGACACCATTAGCGCCGCTCTCGAAGATTTCCGGCACACCCATGGTGGGGCTGGGCGGTTCCGGCAACCTAATCCGCCTCATGTTATGTTATTTTCTGGACTCGGGATCGTATTCAGCAACGAACAAATAATTTCGATTTTGGATTGGCTTGCACGAACAGCAAAACAGTCTAAAAGAAGAGAGAGCCAGTTCTGAGACTTTTCTCTGAAAGTATCCTTCGGCCTTTTAGGGCCAAACTGTAAGGCCTAGCTTGTCAAACAATTGAAGCCCATAACCACTAGTTTGGCCCAACAGTAGGATGTGTGATCGGACGGATTAAGGGCTTACTTGGCCGTAATTAAGCCAATAAGTGTTATATTATTAAATCTATTAACACCTAATTGTAGCCCCGACAGAGCGCATAACTCATGCACATAAAATTTAAGAAAAAAGCAATTAAATTAGACCTTGTTTGTTTCACAGAAATTATTTGTCATACTTTTCTCTATTTAGTACATCTAAAAAAATTGATTAACGGAAAATATTTCTTTATTAAAAGAAAAATTAATTTATTTTTTAGGAAAATAACTTTTTGTTTTGAATATAGGAAGTTATTTTTCAGATTTTGATAAACTCATAATAAAAAATAAATTATATAAATACATATATTTATTATTATTATTAATTATCCTTGATTATCGAGACCTGTTATCGTCGATCATCACAACGATGATCGCCTCTAATCAGTAAAACCCATAAAAATTTTTATTTTTAATATTTAAAATAATAAATAATTTAAATATAAAACATTTATAATCTAAATTTTGTTATAATCTTATAAATAAAAATAAAAAATTAATATTTTTTTATAATGTGAAAGGACCCTTAATGATAACAACTGCAAACACATTGTGCATACAAGCTGTCAATACCAGATTTGGAACATAAGATGGTGCTTGACTCTCCCTAAATGAATGGAAGTCTGATATACTGGCATTGAGATTGATCTTATATCCCAGACTCTTAAATACTCATCATAACACCGGTGACCAAGGTATTTGGATTGCTAGGACTCTTTGCAATGCGTCTTGTGAACCTTTAGAATTCTAAAACACCATATTCGCAAATCCCAACATTACGTGCTCTGATCCATTTAGGTGTTAATAGAGCTAACAATATAATATTTACTGGCTTAATTAGTTTAAAACTTAAATTTGTCTTTATTTGAACGAGCTGCATTAAATTCTATTCCATTTACCTGTTATTTAGTGCTTAAATTTATTATTTATTCTATTAAAACTGTAGATAAAAAAGACATAAAAATATCGTTAGTGTCGTTACATTTTTTTTTTTTTTGTTCTTTTTCAAATTTCAATAAACGAATACCAGGAAATATTTTTTAAAAATTATATTTTCTGATTTATTTAGTATTTATCAAGAAATATTTTTGAAAATAAACATACAAATAAAAAAATTACAAATTTAAGTTTTCAAAATTTTATATTTTATTTTCAAAAAAGAAAAAATTAAAAAAAATGACGCCAATCGGCCTTAACTTCAATATATTATACAAATTTGTTCATGTAAATAATAAGTGATCATTTAAGGTTGATAGATAGAATGATTAGATTCATAGCGTGGAAAAGTTTTTTAAAACATATAGCTAAATAATATAAAAAATTAAAGTGCAATTGTAACCCTGCAATATATATATGCACTAAAAGAAAAACAAAAAAAAAAAAGGAAGAAAAGTACATTCAAGCTCAAGTATATATAATCGGTTTTGAGGTTTAATTAATATTAATTATTATTTTTCTTCTTATCTCTATAATTTTTATATTATATAATATCATAGAGGAAAGTTAAAGGAAGGAAAGAGATCCTCTAGACTCGTAATCTTATCACATGCATTTTTCTTATTATTTTGATCGAGTTTAATTACTATTTTATTTCCTAAAATATGTCACTTCATTGTAATTTTCTTTGGTCGAAAATCATGTCCTAGAGAAGCAAAACAATAGACTGTCAGATTTTATTTGGTTAAACTGGATGTTCCCAATGTGGAATGAGCTACAGTCATTGGATAAGAATTGCATAATATTAGAAGTCCAATTACAGATATTGTGTTGTGACAGTCTACCATCAGATGGTTTCCAGTGCTAAATTACCCATCATTCTGACTAAAGGCATGGGACACTTGGTAACGATATCAAGCCTGGATAAATTTGAAGCATTACCAAATAAACTTAAGCTCAATAATGCAAGCTCCCTGAGAGACAGTCTCGAGGATAGGAAGCCTTGCCAATAATAAGGTTCCAAATCAAAGAAAGCATCAAAGAAACTTCTAGTCCCTCTCAAATCAAGTTTCAACAATGTCTCCATTCCAAAAGAGTAAAACTCTCTTATGCACCTCTTTTCCAATGGCCATAACCCATTCCATACTTTGTGATAGAGTGGCCTTCCTCTTATCATTCTGGTTGATCCAAGGCACTCTGCAATGGCATCAGCCAGAATTGGGGCTAAGCCCATTGTTTGAGCCACCATGTACCCAGTTGAGGGGTGGACTACCCCTGAAGTTCCACCTATAGCCATTACACTTTGAGGGATCCGAGGTAAAGGTCCTCCCATAGGAATCAAACATTTCTCATCTTCTATTACTGTCTTCACTTTGATTCCTAAATGTCTTAACCTTGCTACCATCCTTCGCTTAACATCCATATATGAGAGCACTGGGCGACTAACCAGGGAAGTCTCTTCCAAGAATATCAAATTGGAATCAAATGGCATGGCATACAAAAAGGTTGGATATCTTGAATTGTTAGCACGCAAATAAGGCTCATTTCCCATATGGGAACTTCTCCAATCCATAAGAACCATCTTATCCAAGTCAAATGGATGATAATCCACTTCAGCTAAAATACCATGAGCAATCTGATAGCCATGGTTTCTTGGTTTATCATACTCGATGAAAGTACTAGCAAAACCACTTGCATCAACAACTAAGCTTGCTTTAAGCTCATTTCCGTCATCACAAATAATTGAAGACTCAAACTCTTGATGCTCCACTTTCCAAACCTTAGCCTTATGAAATCTAACACCACTGGAGACGCAATTCTCCATCAATTTGGTCTTCAACTTCTTCCTACTAACACGACCATAAGGACGATCTAAGTACTTGGTTTTGTGATCATCTATAAAGACACAAGTCATTGGCCAAGTTTTGTCCACACAATCTATAAGCCTCAAGTTCTCAAACTCATCAACCCAGACACCATAATTATTAGGCCACATAGAGAGGGGAGAAGGATCAACACAGCATACCTTAATTCCATAGCGAGACACTTGCTCAGCGAGGCGGAGACCGGCCGGTCCAGTTCCAATAATGATCACATCAAACTGGAATTTACCAGATGGATCAAACCATAAGAGATCATCAAAATCCAAGAACTCAGGTTTTGATTCGGGTTTCAAATCAAGAAAGCTTCCAAACTTGCTGCTCTGGATTCTACCCTGGGGCTTTCTTGAAGGCATGATGCTTGGCGTTGAAGAAGAAAAAACAAAGGTAGATATATGGTTTATTTGACAAGCTTTAATGGCAGCAGGAGGTGAGAATGGCCTGAGAAGTGTAGCCATTAAAGAGATACAGGTGAAGAACGAATTTCTGATGTATGCAAGGTACTGAAACTTTTGAGTACAGGGGAAAGAAACCAATTAAGGACAGAAAGGAATCACAAAGCAAAAGGATACCTTCCGACCCATTTTGGCGCAAGTTCAAATTAAAAATGACATCAACGTCATCAATGTTCTGCTAATGTGAAGTACAGACAAGCAACAGTAAGATCCAATAACAAAAAGATTAAAAAAGACCATCAAACGTGTCGACTGACACAAAACTCTGCGTAAGTGCTGGACTCCCCACCAGCGTCGGATGATCAGGCAGCGTCTTATACTAAAATGGTGGGGCCCATCTTCCCCTTGGCTTCCTGAATAGCCCACCTCTCACGACAAATATTTTGTAACAGCTGGTACCATTGCCAAAAAAGAGATTCTTTATAACCCAAGAATCAGTTAAACCAGCTGATGCAAAGGGTGAATGAAGTAGAAGAGAAACCGTGATGAGGCACAGCATAAATCAATGCTTTCTTGTTTAGAATCCGGTAGCAGACGCAATCAGCAAGAATGTGCAAGTATCAGAATTTCTGCTTCCAATTATGGTTTGTAGCAACCCGTAGTTTCGTAGCCAAAGAATTACAAATTTCTTTTATGATATTTTCATATTTAAATAACTAATACATATAGATTAAGAATTTCAAATAAGAGAGCCATTTCCAATTATATTCTCATCTTAAAGAATGAACCAAACAAGCCCTTGGCGTCTGTGCTTTGCACTCGTGCCACACAAAGTATTCCACTAAAGGGTAAAACATACTTTGTCAGAGAAAAAGAAAAGCTAAAAATTGTTGCCTTTTTTTTTTTTCTTTCTTGAATAACCTTGTTACTTCTGTTTTGATCACCATTAATTTTCAAGCAGTCCCATCACCGTCTGCACTACTATTGATGGACCACCATTGTCAAAACCAAACTATTCCAGAACAGGCTTTGAAAGTGGTATATTGATAAGTCTCAAAACTGTAGCCTCTTTTAGGCAAGCAGAGTAGGCAATTACTTAAATTGGACACGCTCATATTGTTCCTTTGCATATCCTGTTTTAGGCACTGTTCTATAGCTTTTTCACATTCAAAACGAGAGAGTAAAAGAACTAAGTAGGGGGGCGCAACCAAAAAGATAAACAAAAGAAGAAAGCTGTTTTTTATTCTAGTAAACAAATAAAGAGAGATTTACACATAGGACTGCAAGATAAACTCGCATTTATTAGCAGGGACGAAAATTAAGAAAATGCTTTACAAAGACTGGAAATAAATCCAAATACGTCTGTAGAAGAAGATGATATTGTAACGGATCCAAGAGCTAAATCTTCCTCAACCCAAAACAACACAAATATAAAAGTTCACGCATTTACAGATACACAGATGACCCATGATTAATAATGGAAGGTTTATCGGTCTTCTCAAAGTATACATCAATTGCATCATATGCAACAACAGCATGAGAACCTATAATATTATCTGGTACCTTGTAGAGGTATAGATTCCATATAAGCATCGAAATTTCATACCTTCCTTGGCTCCCTTTTAACATCATTCACATAAATGAATCTCACAATTCAATTAAGCAGACCTCACAAGAAATTTAACACCAGTAGAAGAGTCTACTAAGATCTGCATGAAGGTAGAGTCAAGCCTCCACAAGCAACAGCAATTATTATGTACAGCAATACAACAATCACGCATGTCAACAGGGCCCTGTATTTAGCACCAATTAAGACGCCATTAAGCTATTAAGCTATAATTTAAACCATTTACAATGTGCTAATATAATTGCTGTATGAAGCTTTTGGCTCCTTTCTTCGCAAGTGAGAATAATAAGTACTTGTTAAAAGGATACATCAGAAATGAGGTGTGGCAGCAAACAATGTTTCTATCGTAACCGCATAACAGATAGAAACTTGAAGAATCCAATCTGGGGTTCCTAATCCTGAAACTAAAATGGTGATGGTAAAATGGAGTTACAAATCCTAACAGATAGAAAATCATATGAATGCAGTTATTTGGGTATTCTTGCTAACTTATTTATTAAGAATGCATCCCAATCTACCATTGTTCTTCAGAGTCAGTAGTCCTGCCATCTATTGAGGCAAAGAGGCTACCATTGTCTTTTCAAGATAGACCTCAATGAGTGATTGAAATGAATTTTTCCCCATTGGCGGTCTGCTTTTCCTTTGCTTATCCTACAATTCTACACCTGTTTTCCTAAATAACAGCAAAGCTTTTCCTGACTGCTCCTATAAAGCCCATCTCTAGAGAATTTAAAGCTCTGACCATTTATTTTCCCCCTAAAATAAAGATGTTGGACCTAGATACTGCACTAGAGTCAAGCAATAGACTTTCAAAAACTATCAAGCATATTTCAATCAGAAACAAGCAAAATAGAAAAGAAAAGAGAACATAAAGGTTTTTTTGGGTAAGGTGGTTGCTTGCTTCGGCAGTCTAGTGTCTCAGCATCCACAGTTAAAAAATGAAAGATAAAAGTGGCAGTAGGAAAGTGTAAGCACTTACAAGAGCTTGGCATTTTTCATCCAAAGCGCTCTTCGAAGGCGCTTAGACTGTTTCCGGAAGTGAAATGCACTGTCTTGCATTGTGGATGTTTTGTCAACAAGAAGCTCAATCCGGTCACCTCTCTCTAGTATTTTCTCAATGTTTTCAACCATGATTGTGCGAATCTGCATAGAACTTTCAAGTGCTAGTAAAGCACAGGAAAAAGAACATAGAACCATAAACCCTCAACTCCACCATATACTTCCCTCAAAAGCAAATACAGAAATGAAAAGTATTGTAACAGCACAACCTAAAGAGTAACAGCCTGGTGGTTAATGCAGACACAGATGTATATCAATACACTATCTATTTACAGACCCACAGAAGTTCTAATATTGATATTGACAAATAGAGCACAGCTCAAAATTGCATGCCTTGACTCGCAGTAACATGGAACCAATAGATATTTCCACAATATCCACTCCATGATGAATTGACATGACAGCCTGAATGTGATATTCTATTGGTACAATACCTGATGTCCCTCTCCATTTCTCAGACACACACACTCACAAAAATAGTAGCAGATCCAAAAAAAATAAAAGCAAACCACCAATATATGCCACTTAGCACAAGCCGCTATGTACAATGTTACTTATGCTGAAAGTGAATTTAATGGCTTTTCTCTTTTTCTGCATCCTCAAAGATCCAAGACTAAAAAAAAAAGTGACAATCTCAAGCTTTGATCCATGCATACTATAAATGAAAAAAAAAAAAAAACCAATGAATTAGAAATATAAATAGAAAGTTAATTTTCAATGAGAAAGAAGGTACTTGCCTCACCAACTTCACCCCTCACACGATTGAGAGTGTCAGCACTAGGATTACTAGAGAAAAATTCCATCTGCTGATGCAATACCCTCGAAAACTCATCATTCATTGAATAAGCAGGCGCATAGTGGGCCACTCTACCATAGTTTTTCATGAACCTCATATGAATGTCCTCCAAGTACGAAAATGGAATTCTCCCTAGATCAAGGCATAAAATAACACGTTACACATCATAAAACAACAAGGAAGAATGGCAATAAAGCATCCTTCTAGACTTCTGAAACTCAGAGTTTAAAGATGACCAGACAGAGTATAAATTTAATTAAAAATGATTAGCTAAATTAACTAATCTACTTTCAAATTACCATACTTCTTCAATGCTCAAACAAAAAGTTTAGAACTATTTTGTACACATGACATTACTTAGATATCAAGTTGTTTATTGCAACATCACCATATGCATAGCAATAACAACAGACAGATATAAGCATTTCCCATTGCTCTACCACAATGGGACAACCCAATTCACCATAAGCAAAAAAACAACCTTGACGCTCAGAACATTAAGGATCAACATCTCATTTATGGCCAAAAGTAACATATGAGTCTCAATTTAATAAAAAATCACCAACAAACTAAGCGAAAACATTTAGTAAAAAATCAAGGAATAATACAAGCATCACACTTGCTCGTGAAAAAGCCAGCCATTCACAACAATAGATGATATTAACAAAGAGACAAAATATAGATTTCATTTAGAGGAAGGAAAAAGAGCAATTAAAATGAAGCACTAGTCAAAGCGAAAATAAGCCAAGACACGAACTTTAATTGCCATCCTTAAGCTTCATCTTAGCTGACATTTAAATACTTAAAACTCAGGAAATGGACATCCAAAGGCAAATCCTAATTAATAAACGAAAAAATGACTCAATTAATTAATCACCATACATACTTAACGTCTTGAAAAGGAGTATACGCTGTATCCTAAATGATTATTTAAATTAAGTTTCGAACTTTATTCAATAATTAAGTGAAAAGATATCAAATTTAAAAGATTAAGGGTTAAGGTTACGCACTGCCGAAGGTGTCGTTAGCCACACAGAGAAAGGAGAGGCCGTCGGATCTGAGTATATGAAATATGTACCGATCTTGCGAAAAGCATAGCCTAGAATCAGCTTCCGCTGGAAGCTTCTCAAGGATCCGCCGAGCCACAGCACCAGTGTTCCCGGTGACCGCGCTGAACTCAGACAGGACCACCGTCCCCCGCGCCACCAGAGCGTAGAGGATCGCCATATGTGATGTGTTCTAGTTAGATGGTGGCATGGAAGGGAAAAGGACTGATTATTTTGGGGATTTTGGAATATGAGAAGGGAGATTAGCGTGGTGGCGGGCAGTGCGATGTCAGGCTATCAGCTAGCGGTTAGTCCGTTTTTACGTTCTTGGTATGCTGCTCACCTCTAGGGTCGTGCTATCTCGCAACTTTTTTTTTTTTTTTTTGAACCTTTATAATCAAGTTGAAATATTATCAAAATGTGATTGTAAAATTAAAAATTAAAAATTTATTTAAATAAAATTTTAAAATGAAATCAACTTAATAAAATATTTAAATTTGATTCAATTATTAATATAAACTTTTCCATGATTTTAAATTTTAATAAATTTAAATTTTAAAATATTTTAATTTAATTTAATTATTAATATGAATTTGTTAAAATATAAAATTACGTGCTTCGTTGCCAATGCTGAACAGTATATATATATATATATATATATATATATATATATATATATATATATATAGTCTATCACTGACTCTAAAATAATATAAATTATAATTCAAAATAAATTATAGCGGTAATATGTATAACTTTTATATATATGATTGAAATTGAACCACAAATTAAAATATACATGAGATCAGACAGAAATTAATAAACATCTATTTTTTTAGTGTCAAATTTTTTTATTTACACTTTTTGGAAACACAAAACAGTTAATGAATAACATAAAAAAAAATTTATATATATAGTTTTTCATCTAAGTAAAATTTATATCCATAATAGTAGTACTATTTTTGCCCTATCCCCTCTTTATGAGAAAGTGAGGCTATACTATAACATTCAGAAGGCAACATATGCGACTCTTCTTCTTTTTACATTTCTGTCTCCATTTGTTCTTTTTTTTTATTATTATTTTTTTCCTAAAGGAGTTTAACAGCTTAATTATGATGGGAAACTGGGGAACCCAAATCCATGATAAGCAGATGGGGTATCTGGATCACTGAAGGATGTTGGATACATGACGTCATGAGTCCAATTTGGATCATTGGGTTGAGGCAATGAGTTGGTAGAACTAGTGGTAATGTCATGGATGCTAGGCCTCTTCTTATCTTTCTTCACAGCATTTAGGCGAAGAAAATACTTCTGCGCATGGCTTGCCACTTGGGTTGGTGTCCTTGACACCACAGTATTTCTTGATATACTCCTCCAGTCTCCTTTTCCATATCTCTGCAGTCCAATTAGAAACAACCTAAGAGGGGAAAAAAATCCACATGAATAATTAAGAGCTGAATATAAGTAAGCTTAATCAAATAAATAATAAACATTGCATATAATTAAGAAAATGATAAGGTAACCTG
The DNA here is from genome assembly GCA_949677035.1 of Omphalea diandra. NCBI lineage: Eukaryota > Viridiplantae > Streptophyta > Magnoliopsida > Malpighiales > Euphorbiaceae > Omphalea > Omphalea diandra. The sequence continues at coordinate 2,333 of CATIWR010693755.1, read as the reverse complement.
TGCTCATCTTCTGTCCAGGGAACACCTTTCCTCCTTTCTGTGGTGAAGTCCTTCTCCTTTCCCTTAGGCCCGAACCACACCTGACTCGACCCAGATTCAGAACCAAACTCATCATCATCCTCATGATAACTGGGCAGCTCAACACGTCCAGAGTCAATCTCCCTGAGATCATGGACCAAGTCCTCGTAATGTTTCTTCACTTGAACCCAAGTCTTTCCTGGAACTTGTGACGAGATCTTCTGCCACCTGTCTGGCGTTTCCTCCGGAAACATAACCAGTGCTCGCTCGAACATCTTGTCTTCTAGCCGAGACCAGCTCATGGTAACAATTATTAGTTACAGCTAATACTTGTTTTTGCGTCGTCTGTGTGTGGACGTTCTTATTATATCTATCAAATGGAGGATTTTGACCAAAAGAGTTGATTAAGGCTTAATTTAACTTTCGGCTGGCCGTGATTAGGACAAAGTAGGCTGGGGCCGCCTCCATAATAAACACGTTGTGGAATATTCTTTCAGATAGGCGATAGCTTCTCCCGCTTCAAATCAGTGCGTTGCACACGTGTCTTTTGTACCAATATGTCGGCTACCATTCACTATTTTCTAACAAATTTTTTTTTAATCTCCTTTTTCATAATTCGCACTCGTATCTGGTAAATAATTAAATGTAAATGTTATTATTTTAATATATATGTTATATAGCTACATTTTCGAGCTTCTTGATTCGACTAATATAATATTTGAACTTAATCTAATTTACTATTAATTGAAGTTAAAACTTGATCTTATTTCGATAAAAAAAAGAAAACTAATTTGAATATTTTATAAGAAAATCTGAGTAGTTCACTATTCATTTATACTTAGAGTGAGATTGCAACTTATTATGGACTTATCCTTTTGTCTGTTAATTTTCCATTAGCTGCATGAATCTCTTGTAGTTTCTTTACTCTTTTTTTTTAAAAATTTCTTATCTCGGCTCCTAATTATTTATAAATATAAAATTTATTGATAATTTGAAAAGCAAATTCATAATTCGCTTATATTATATTAATTTTTTTTATGAAAGAAAGTATCTTTTATTTAATTTACAATTAAACTTAACACAATAATTTAAATAATTTAACTTATTATTTAAGATTTATTTTGTATAATTTTAAAATTATTTTATTATCGTAACATCTTTCTTAATAGAGTTCTTAATAAAATTATTATAATATTTTGAAAAAAACATAATCATAGCATAAAAGAGATTAATAATATCCCAAGACTAACAAATGTCAACCTCAATCAAAAATATAAAACAATATTTATATAAAAATAAAATAAATCTATAAAAAAGAAAAAATTACCTGTAAAAAAGAATGAAAAATCCACAAATGATATATAATACTATATAATAATACCAATAAAGAAAATAAAAAATATCGATTAATAAAGTAACAAATTTAAATATATTGAAAGTGAAAAATGAAAAAAAAAAAAAAAAAGAGAAAGAATGATAAATTATCAAAAGCTGGTTAGCGACAACTCTAAATAAAATTAATAGAAGGGAAATCCTAAATAGAAAGTTAAGAGAAATATTTAAATTATATTAATTATATAATTAAAGTTTGCTAAAGTTATTTAAATTAAAGTTATAGGTTGGTTTGAAATTATCCACTTGTTGAATTTACTTAATCTTTTTCAGGATACCAGTCCAAAAATCTTCTTTTGAAGTCTTGCGTGACCTTGACTATATCTTGCTCGGTTGTAATATGTAATTCTTAATTAAAGCAGCCAACTTGTGGTTTGGATAAGAATCACTTCTATATAACTCTTGGCAAGAAAAAAAAATCTTTTCTTCTATTGTACCCCAAAAAAAAAAAAATCTTATCTCCAATATATTTTTCTAATGATTCTCCTAAGTGTTTATTTGATTGAATTCATAGATAAAAAATGGTTCAAATTTAATTCGACCTAAAAAATTCAAAATTATTTGAATTTAAATCTGAAATTTTTTAAATCAATCTGATTTGATTTTAATCAAATCTATACATCAATTTGAATTGACTCAATTCAAATTAACATAAACTTTACTTGATTTAAAATATTTAAAATTAAAATAATAATTTTTATTTTTAAAATTTAAAATTATAAATTGTCTAATCTAACTCAATTTTAAAATCTAAAAAATATATTTAATTTCTTTGACTTAATTCATGCAGAATATCTTAACTTAATATCAATATATATATATATATATATATATATATATATATATATATATATATATATATATATATATATATATATATATATATTTATATAATACTATATATATATATTGTATAACACACA